>LGRX02012667.1:0-21233 GCA_001247695.2 Cymbomonas tetramitiformis
TAGCCATTCCCATAGGCCTGGTTGCTTCGTAGTAGTTTTGCGTCCCCTTTCCTGGGTTTGTGGTGCCTGTCTTCCGGCCTCTAGGTTTGTGTTCAGGCCATCCGCAGGCCTCCGGGTCTCTGCCGCTCGCTGGCTTTCCACCTGCGTCCGGCTTTGCCCCTCGGCAGTGGTTATCATCTCTTTTACTGGCAGCTGTATGGACTTTCTATAGGCGGTTATCGCCGTTCTGTCGGTGGCCCCCCATTTGCTGACTGCCTCGTTGAAGTGGGTGGGCCAATGCCCCCCTGGGCATGTTTTTTGGTAGTGCATCCAAGCTTCCGCGGCCATCAGTACCCATACCCCGCAGCTGTATTGGTCCTGCGCGCTTTGGTTGCCCACATTCATCAGTTCCACTGTTATTTGTTTGTTGAGTGTCTCGGCCAAGTGTTCCGTCCAGTTGGTTATTTCCGCTGTTAGCCTTTTGGTGTTGCGTGACGTTGCATTGGTTCTCCCATTCGAGGAGTCATATATCCAGAACTTCAGTTTGTCATTTCCTTTGTCTGGTCCGGCCAGCACTGCCCTCCAGTGTTTGCCATCGCAAACCGGTATGCAGAAGCCCCGGGAGTTCCCGAGTAGCTGCAGTGCCTTCGTTGTGTGCGGTTCTCTGTTGTTACCCGGTTTCAGTGTTTCTCTCATTGTGGCTATTACCAGGGGGGGCAATGGGTCATCTTCATACAGTGAGTGGGCATGTTGCATTTGGAACATGTTCAGTCGGCCTTTCTTTTCGAATAGTCCCTTCGTAGTGGTGTTGTACGGGTATATTTCCGTGTGGTTCTGACTCCCCCCACCCGTCATGTTTGTTTTCCAGCGCCGGGTGTGCCGCCTCATCCTTTGCTCAATCTCCCGCATTAGTGGTCTGCCGCTTGTTGGGGTGCCTTCTTTTATCGCAGTTACTGCGTGTTCCGGTCTCCTTGTTCTAACTAGGAAGGGTTTACCGTTACGGTAAATTATCTTGAGTAATTTGTAGCCATGGGGTGGTCGTGTCCACCGTGCCGCTGCATTCCTCGCTGTGGCCCGTTTTCTTCGTGTTCTGCGGCTGCGCGTTATGTTGTTGCTGTTTGTGTTGTGTGTTCCCCACATGCTACCAATTTTCCTACTTGTTGTTAGTGTAATCATCAGTATAGCGAGTATCGGGGTTATGGCAAATGCAGCGTTCCATAGTGGCCTGGTAGCTTCGTGTCGTGCCCCCCTTGGGTAGTGTGGTTCTGCTCCATGTCGTGTTACTCTCCGGTTGTGTGGTGCTGCTCGCATTCGTGAGTTTATGGTTACAGCGTTACATTGCCCTAAATCCCTTTCCGTAACACCCCTAGCACTTTTCCCAGGGTGGGCCCCGTTTTTTGTGTGTATTTTCGTGGTTGTGTAAAAATTTTGGGGCGTTTGGGCGTGTTTTCCAAAAAAGGTTGTTTTTACGTAGAGCAATTCCGGGAATTCGCTTGTGGTCGAATGTCGGCAGTTTGCTCTCATTTTTTGTGTGTGGCTGCCTCCCACTCTTCTTAGCATATTCCCAAAGTTTTTCGGCGTTCCTATCATTCTGCTGGCCTGTGTGGAGCCGGTTGTACCATTATTTGGTAGGGTTTCGGTAGGGTTGGTGCTTATATTGTGGTGGGGGCCCTTTGGTTTGCAGGGTGGGGGCTCATGTAGCTTGTCCCTGCTTGTTTGGCATAGTTTCTGGTCGGGGTGCTTGTTTCTACCCCCCCTCACCCGTTTTTGTTGCGTCCACTGTGCTTGTGTTGCCGTCGAGTTAACCGTTACAGCGTTACACTGCCCTGAAGCCCCTGTTGTAACGCCCTTGACATCTTTTTCTTGGTGGGCCCCCCCTGGTATATGTCGCCCCTTTGGTGTGCCAAAATTTCGGGGGGTTTCGGAATGTTCTGTAAAATTTATCATTTTTACGTAGAGCAGTTTTAGGAATTCGCTTATGGTCGAAGGTTGGCGGTCGGTCCTGTCATTTCGCACATCGCTTTCCCTTGCTCTGCTGAGCCATCCTACAAAGTTTTTCGTCAACCCTTCCCACCCATCGGGTGCTGTGTGGCCATTTGTGGCCGTCCCTCTTAGGGTTACTGTAGGGTTCATACCATTATTGCTGGGGTTGCCAGTTATGTGGTGTGAAAAGTGGTTTAAGCTCATGTTAATTTTTGTATCTTCGTGGTTATCATTGGGGAAGTTATAACTGTATATGGTGTGGCCATTCTCGCTGAATATGGTATGGCCATTTCGCCTGTGCTCGGAGGTAGGCATAGTAGCACATTCATGGGCATGGGGGTCAGCGTAGTGGGACGTTGGATTATTTGGAAGTTGGCCATATGCTACAGACAGTGCAGGAAGGCAGGCTATCAGGAAATAGATGAATATTACTATTAATTGTGTTCTACCTACACAGGTGTTCACTGCAAGGTCTTCTACATTCATCCTACCCACTGGGGGTTCGTGGTCTTTTGTTCCAGCTAAAACCTTCTGGACAGCGCCGCCTGTGAAACATGCCCCCCCTCTGTATGTCAGTGGTGTGTCAGTTCGTTCTGAAATAAGAAGAGGTCTGTAAGTGGGGATGGGCAGGTTGCTTACCGTTCTGGTGATCGGTCCCTCTTCCCTTTGAGGGACCGCTTTGGCCCTCCTTTTCTTGGTCGGGCTTTCCGTCTCGATCTTCACCTCACCAGCAGCTGTGCCTGCAGGTGCGCTTTTTCGTTTTGGGATCGTTTGACTTCTGGTGGCCAGACTCGTGTCGATCGGCCCCAGGTCGGTCTGGGGTGGCCCCCTCTCCTCCTGGGGGGGGGGTGCTGTCTGGCGTCCCTCCCCGTCGTGCACCGGCTGTTGGCTCGTCAGTGTGTCTACCAGTGCCTTGATGGAGGCCGTGGTGTTTCGTGCTTCACCGATGAGGGCCTCCGAGCTCTCCTTCTGGCCGGTGACCACCTCGCCCAGGACGATGAGTAGTTCACGGTGACGTACGGAGGTCTTTTCGTCCTCTGCTATCTGGAGGTCACGAAGTCTTTGTATGTTGGCGGGGAGCCCGTCGTTGAAGAGTTTCAGCTGATGTGTAAGGTCGATGAGAGTCTTGGTGACCTCGGGGGGGATCGTTCCCTGGTCAGCCTTACCTGCAGTTCTCCTAACTGCACTCTTGGCCGCCGCCTCCACTCGGTGGATGGCGGCGGCAGCCTGCTGCCCGGGGTCGCCCAGCTTCTCGTCCCCTACTTTCCTTCCAGGCGATTGGCGGGGGGCCCCTTTCATTTTCGCCGCTTCTGTGCCGGGCCCCTTCTGGCTCCACCTTCCCACCTCTAGCTCAACGGATGCGTAGAGCTTCTTACCTTCTTTGTTTATCCCCGCCAGTACGGAGATGGTCTGTGTTCCTTGCTGCCCAGCCTCGTACAGAGCTTCGTATGCAGGCTGGGTCAGGACACAGTAGTGGTTGATCGTTCTGTTCCCGTTCCTCTTCCACTGGATGAGGGTCGCCGGGTTCCCCCAGGTGGACGGGGCCCACTGCCCCGTTCCTACGTGGAGTCGGAAGATGTCTTGGAGGGTTTCGAGTTTGTTGGTGGAGGCCGTCAGCTTTTGTATGTGAGCTGCGATGGCCTCCACCAGACTGGAGCGGTGTGAGGTGAACAGTACCTGTTTGTAGTCGATGACAACCACCCCGGTCCTGTTCGATTCCTCTGTTTGTTGTTTCGATGGGAGCCATACAGAGGTGGTGGGGACCCCGAAGTCATATGGGTTCTGGAGGATGGCTTGTGCTGCCTCGGGGGAGACTGCTTCCAGCAGCAGGACTTCCCTCAGTCCCGAGTCCTTTTCTGATTCTTTTTTTGCACCCTTCTTGATCTTGTCTACGAGATGCCCGAGGGGGTGACGGTCCTCCTCTTTAAACATAAACTGGCCTGCAAGTGCGCAGGCCACGTCCCGGAGGATGACTTCTTTTCCCAGACCCTCCCCGTACACCAGTATGGTACGGTCCGCCGCTGGCCCTACGGTGGGGTTCCAGGGGGACCATACATATATACAAGGTATGGCCTGCTGCTCCGGAGAGAAGGTTTGGTGCTGCTGGGGCCTGCAGCGCATGGGCAGCCTGAATATTGGGTTGTGTAGGACGAGCAGCGCGATTTTCCTGGTTTTGAAAGCCAGGTCTATCTGCGCTACTCGTCCCCGCTCGTCGAGCCAGATGTGGGTGTGTTCGTGGTTGAAGACCCTGGTATAGGGATCTTCGGTGCTGAGTCTGATTGCAGCGTCCAAGTACCGTAGGTACTGGATGGCAGACTCCACTGTTTCTGCCAGGTCCGTTATTTTGAGTTGGGGCCTGCCTTTGGATGGCAGCCCCGTTTGCGTTGTGTGTTCTGGGCTGAGTTCACAGCCCGTGAGGGCCCGGACGTGCATAGGGACATGGATTCCTTCCTTGTCGTCCGAGCCCTCTGTGGGGACTCCCAGTTTGCTTATGAGGGCAGGCGGGTCCTCTGCCGTGATGACTGGTCGTTTGTCGACGCAGTATCCGGCGGCCAGCTCTTTGATGTATATTGCTGGCAGCTCCTCAGATGGCATATCCGAGCTTTGCCTTCTCGGCATATCCGAGATCTGTTTTAGGAACTTTTTTGCTGACGGGATCGCCTTCGGTGGGTGCTGCACGACCCCTGGCGTCGCGAATATGTCCAGAGGCTCCGTGAGAGCCTCCTGGATTCTGGTGTGTGGGACTTTTGATGCGTTTTCTTCCCTCAGGGGTTCCCCCTCGGATTCGTTTGGCTCTTTTTGTTTTTCGTTTTTTTTGGTTGTCCCAACAGGTTGTCCCAACTTAGGTTGTCCCAACTGGTCCCCTTCGGGGCGACCAGTACGGGGCCTGGACTCGCCAGTGCTCCCGATTTTCTTTTGCTTTCCGGTTCGAGGTTTTCCCAACTGGTCCCCGTCGGGGCGACCAGTACGGGGCTCAGCAGTGCTGGCGCTCCCGATTTCTGTTTGTTCACCCGTCGAGGGTACCTCCTCAGCACCGTGGTGCTGGGTCTTTGATTTTTTCGCTCCCTGCTCAAAGGTTACAACCTTGGCACGTTTCGGTGCCCTGTCAGATTTTTCGTAGGGAAGGGGAGAGCCAAACTTGTGAAAAAAGGTTTGCGCCTCGCAGGAGTGTTCTTCGTCGGTGGTGATGTGCCCGCTCAGTTCTGACACTTCCACTGAGAGGGCGGGTGAGCCTGATTGGGCGCTCGAGTATGGGGATGTCGGTTCGTTACGTTCCACTGAGTCAACCTGCATGGATGCAGGCTGCTCCTGGTACCACTGCTCGAAGTTTTGTATGTCCTCTGGACGGATTTGGTCGCTTTGGGTGGGGGAGGCTGCCATATCACTCATTTTGGTTTGGGGTTGAAGGGTGTTTTGAGAGCTGAGGTGCGGTTGTCGCGAGAGGTCTGTGAGTTTTGAACCGGGTGCCGTACGTTTCCGTACCTGGTGTGCGTCAATCTTCACTTCGCCTGCTTCCGTGTCCTGCGGCCGACAATGAGGACCGTTAGGGCCGTGTCTCATCTCGTCTGTCGGGTTGGGCGGGTGCGGGCGGGCCAAATCCTCATAATGCCGTTGGGCAGAATCTCCACGTCGGTCCGTTACTTCATTTGTCCTCCCTGCGGGCACAGTTAGTGGCAAGAAAATAATTTTTTGTCGCGGCTCTATTTTTGGGCCCGCGGCTTGTAGGAGGTGGCACGCTCAGGCGGGACGCCGAGAAGTGTGTGTTTCTCCACAATGCCAAATCCATGGGTATGACGTTCTGGATTAACTTGGGCGGCTTGGCGGGGGAGGTGGAGTTCGACAAGGTGGACACGTATCTGCGCCTGATTATTCAGAAGGAGTTGTCAGTAAAAGAGGGGGGCCTGATGATAAGCCAGTTCAAGAAGGAACGCATGGTGCAGAAGCACTTGGTGTCCGCGGCGGGATTGCAAACCTGGGACGCATTCAAGGCCGAGTTCACCCCCTACTGGAGCTCCCAAGAGAAAATCGAGTCGTTGATCGGCTGCTTACCTTCAACTCAGGGGGGAGCGCGCCGGGGGGGGTCTGGGGAAGTTCCGCACGCGATCTTGAATTACGTCGAGAACGCGCGGGCGAATCTCCAAGAAGCGCAGGCGCCACGCGCGGGGCACATCCTAGGCTTGCAACAGGTCGAGGTGAAAGTCGACATCAAACTCTATCGGGAGGCGCGGACCGAGGGGCCGGAGCTTAAGGTTCCAGGAGAGGCAGGCCTTGAGGAGGACGAGCCCACACATGAGACGAACGTGCCGATGTTCCCTCGTTGGAAGATCGTCAAGGGCAGCATGAGCGATATGAAGGACGTCCCGAGGCTGCCCTTCACGGGGACGATCATCGACTGCAATTACGCCCTTGACAAGGAGAAGACTCCCGACGCGATGACCAAGGAGGAGGTGCAACCGTTCCTGGAGTCTTTCAACGCCAAGACCACCGCCCCGGCATGGACAGTCGCTATCTTTTGCGGTTTCGTCCAACAAAGCGATTTCCTGGAGGTGATTGACAATTACTGCTCCGGCCGCGCGGAGCGGTTCTTCTGGCACAAGCAGAACGTGAACATGAACCCCAACAGGACCGTGCGCTACAATGACGTTGAATGTGGCGTCCTGGGGTACCATGTAAAGAGCGATGCCCAGGGGGAGTCTACTAAAAAGCCGGAGTGGATGTTCAACTTTGATACTGGAGAAGGTGAACGTGTGACACCACGTCCTCTGCTTTCATAGGAACTTGCCAAAATCCCCAAAGGGCATCCATCGTAGAGAAGACGGTAGCCCCTTGTAGGTCATCTAAGAGACTCTGTACATCTGGGAGGGGGTACTTATCCTTGACTGTGATCTCATTGATCTGTCTGTAGTCAATGACTAGACGCAACTCTTTGGGATTACTCGGCTTGGGGACCATCAGCACGGGGCAGCCCCACGGAGAGGCCGAGGGTCGTATGTACCCTTTGGCTAAGAGCTCATCTAGCTGTTGCCGGAGTTGCCGCAACTCCTCCTGCGACAACTTGTACCCTCGCCGGTGCAAGGCGTTCCCACTCCAATCTGGCCTGAGCCGGATGCCGGACTTGAATTCCCTTGACTGGACTGATTCTGGCAGCTCTGTGCAAATGACATCTGCGAACTCCTTTTCCAGGTCCCTAAGCTGCTGCCAGATTTCCGGCGACACCGTCTCGTCTATCTCGTCCTCCGGCGGTTCCGGGGAGGCCCGAGCAGTCTGTGAGGCTGGCGGCGGGGTAGTGCCTAGATAGCTCACGCCCCGGCTCCATTAACCACTCTAATGGGCGGTGATCACCTTGAAGCTTGAACTCCGTAAAAATCAAATAATGTCTCCACGTCACTGTACAGCAATGATGTAGAGCTCCCAGTTCTCGCTCTCCAGTATGGTAATTCTGCTCTGCCGCTGAAAATTGTCGGCTCTCATATGCAATCACCTTCAGGCCATTCCCACAGTCTTGCATAAGGACCCCGCCCAGCGCCACTCCGCTAGCGTCCGTCTGCACCAGAAAAGGAGCAGATCCATCAGCTGCCGCCTTCATATTTGGCAATGCCAGAATAGGCGCCTTAACCAGAGCAGCTTTCAACTCCTCAAAGGCCCACTGCTGCTCCGGTCCCCATGTCCAGGGTACATCCGTCTTGGTCAGCTTGGTCAAGGGCTGCGCTATCTCAGAGAAGCAGTGGATGAAACGCCTATAATATCCCGCCAGCCCCAAGAACTGCCGCACGTGGGTAACATTCTCCAGCGCAGGCCAATCGCGCACTGCCGCCACCTTATCATGTTGAGGTTGGCATCCTTCCTTCGACAGAGTGTGACCAAGAAACTTGATAGAAGACTTCAACATTTGAGCCTTAGACTTCTTCAAGTATACACCCTTCTCGCGGCATGTTAACAGAAATGTACGTACCGCAGAGTAGTGCTCCTCCACGGTCCCACTGGTGTAAACACACACATCGTCAATGAAAATTCTGACGAAGGGTAAATGTCCCAACGCTCGCTGCATTCGCCGCTGGTATTGTGACGGGGAGTTCTGCAAGCCTTGAGGCATTACCAACCACTCGTAGGCTCCCATCTGAGTAGTAAATGCTGTCTTCTCCACGTCCTCAGGTGCCATAGGTACTTGCCAGAACCCGTCTACAGCGTCGAAGGTGGAGAAATGGGTAGCTCCCTGCATCTCGTCAAACATCATTTGAATATCAGGTAGAGGATATCGGTCTCGAATTGTTTGTGAATTCAGTTGCCTGAAATCACACACCAGCCTAAGGATATGGGGCTGTCCTGGCTTGGGTACCATTAAACAAGGAGCCGCATACGGACTCGAAGAGGGTCGTATATATCCTTTCTCCACCAGTTGTTCAATGCGTTCTCGTAGTTGACGCAACTCCTCCACAGACATCTTGTAAGGTCTTCTACAGGGAGGTCCTCCTTCTCTGTCCGGCTTGAGATTAATCTTCGCCTGATCTTCGTCAGCGTGCCGAAGGTTTTCCAATCCAGAAGGTAAAGAGTCCCGCAGCTCCTGCTCGAACTCGTCGAAGAGATCCTTGAACTTCTTCTTCCACGCTGTAGTGGCATCCGCATCTTGCGAGTCCTGCTGCGACACAGGGTTCTTCGGTTCATCGTTGGCGCCGATAGGAATCTTCGAGATGTCCTCCTTCTCAACGTCCAAATCCTCAGCTTCCACCTTGAAAGCCGGCTCTCCGGTTGTGGTCCTCGCTGCCATCATCAACCATGCGGGCATTGAAGAAGCGTCTCCCGCGAGTCTCCGCGTTTCCGCGGCTACTAGATGTTTCTTCAACTGCACCGAAGTGAGGAACACCTCGTCAATCAGCCCCGCACAATCCACATCTCCTCGTCGCTTCCCTTTCCTTCCTCCAGGGGCAGCACTGATTCCAGGATTACACCCGGAAATGGTAGCCCTCTCTGCACCGCCTCCTTTCCTTTTGTTAGAAAAGGACACTGAACCATTGCCATCATAGTCCAGCGTAATGGGAGATAAGCTGCGTAGCCACTTCCCTCCCAGCACCATGTCCACGGCGATGCCCAAGGGTAGCACCCGCATAGCCATAGATTGCTCAGTATAGGTCCCTGTCGTGGTCCTGGCAGTGAACTTAGAATAAGCCACATGACCAGTCGTCTTGACTGAGCCATCCGCCAGAGTCACACGCATAGCGGGTCCACTTCGCGTAGTCAACTTGCAGCGTCTGGCGCAGTCTTCAGATACGAATATATCTGAAGCTCCAGAATCCACCAGCACCTTGACACGATGTTCCTTCAAGTACGCGAAGAATACCAGAAGTAGGGGTCCATCTGGATCTTGTGCAGAAGCCAAGTATTCAGTGGATCCCCAGCGTACATTACCATCGCTGCACACCCGCTCACATTTAAGTGGGTCATCATCATCTTCCTCATTATCATCCAATGGGCGACTCCCTCCAAGGTCATCATCATCCAGAGGGTGACTATCCAACACGGACAGTTGCGCGTCCATGGTGGTTGAAGGTGATACATGAGTAGTAGTTGCAGCGTCGTTGTGGTCCGCAACTGATTTCAAGTCTTGATCTTCCGCTGCCATCATTTGCTGCGTGAAGTTTAGGTCGTTATCGGGCGTGGACATCTGTTCATCCGCTGTTGCATGAGTATTAATCAAAGATTCTGAAACCTCCGGTACCGACAATGGAGGGGTTGTAGCACCTACCGGCCCTCCAGAATCATCGCCTTCAGATGGAGTATCACCTGAATTAATCGGTACCTCAGGCATATCCGCCGCGAACATCTCTTGATAAACTGTGGCTGGGTCTGCTTCCGAAGCAGTGCTGAATCTCTCGAAATCGGTGTACTCGATATAGACTACACCACGTATCAGGAATTCCAGGGATGTCCCCCCCAGATCCTGGTATCCTGCCCGTATCAGATATCGCCGCTGATGGGCGTGCCACAGGAGATTGCAAGGATTCTAGCACCAGTAGAGTTCCAGAATCGTCACGCACAGAGATGGGCTTATATCTCTTCCTCACACGCTTCCACCCCTCCAACTCCCACTGTCTGCTGCCTCTTGGAGTGGAGGTCTCCTGGGACATAGCGTGTAGTTGCTCTTCCATAGACAACTCTTCCCAAGCATACCTTAAAAGGGTAGCTAGAGGCATCGCCAAATCCAGAGCTGTCAAACTCCGGCTGCGATGTAATTCACCAATATCCACCACACCTCGCTGAAGTAGATTATCAACGTGTGATGTGATCATTGATTTCCGGGTACATACCGGTACCACACCCCCTGCAGCGTGATGTGCGAGAGGTAGGTCTGCCATTGTCCGCATCATATCCAGATTGCTCCTTCTGTTTAGGAACCTAATTGGAATATTTGGCTACTATCCCATGGTCCTTGTGGGAGGACCATAATCGATTATGGTCCTCCCACAAGGACCAATGTTGCAAGAATTTAATTGGGCATTGGTTCGGATCTAGAAGGCGCGCCCAATGATTTTTAGTATCAATGGGACATATATTAATTACTTCGATGCTTGGTCCGGCCTGGATCCACCCAATATATCCATGGCGTTCGCATTTGCGACAAGCACCCTCAACTTTTCAGATTGCATTTTTTGAAAATTCAAAAAGGCACAAAAAGATACGATATCTTCAATAATTTTTTGGGAATAGTATGTGCAGGCTACACCTGCGTCCATGCGATCATATCGATCTTATACACATGTACCCATCATATTTGGGTCATACGTCATGTTGGAGTGCATATATTGGCCATCTCTAATGCGTATTAACAACCGTACACCCTTTATAGTCGGTTTTTAGCCGGAATGGGATAATCGGTGCAAACATGATCCATTATCCACGATGCCCGCTAGAGTGCATTCACAGTGTGGTAGGAGCGTATGGTGCTTAAACTTTTGAAGTATATCCATAAAATGATTTTTCGAAAGCTTAACATAAACCATATGGGCAAGTATGTGAGCGATGTGCACTCGTTAGCTTGACGCGAAGTGAAAATTAGAAGTGCAAAAATCACAAAATCCTTATTTCACTCGGGAGTGATCAACCGCCACGGTAAACGAGAGCTCAGATGGCGACTAGAGTGTGGACTATCCAACTAAGTTTTCATTGTTGGTCATAAACTCAAGGTGTGCGACCATGGGCGGCCAACACCGCGCACCATGCAACCGCTAGGACGCTTAGAGACTATGGTCCTTGTGGGAGGACCATCTTTTTTTCGACGATTTCGATAAAAAGCATATCAAAAGCGCACCCTTTAAGCACGCCCCTCTAGCACACGCGTGGACGATCCTGTAGGGGAAATTATTCAATTGACTCATAAATATGATGCCAAAAGCACGTATACGCCTCAACGATCCATGTGGCACTCATAATCGTCATCGCGCGTTGGTCCTTGTGGGAGGACCATGAATTTGGATAGTAGCCATATTGCGTCGCCGCCGTCCATTAATAAGGTCCTTGTCCAGGTCCTTCTGCATGTCAGCAGCAGATACTTTCTGTCGCAGCTGTTTCCGGATCCGCTGCATCAGAGCCTCCATCGAGGTCGACCTCCCCTTACTTCGCCACTGCCACGCAGGTAAACGCTGTGACTGTTCCGTCAAGAGGGGCGCGTACACATTATTGTACATCCATGTGCCCAACACTGCAAAGTGCCGAGGCATAGGATCACCTTCTTCAGGTGAAACTCTCAGCCTACTGCTGAAAGTCAGTGGCGAGCTTGTCGCCACCGAGAAGGGTGATTCATCACCCTTCCTCCTGAGAGATAGTGATTTCCTCGGAGTTGCGCAACTCCGCACCAATAACCGCCAGCTGCTCGGAGCACCCTACCAAGGCCGCCAAGGATTCCACGGCCTCTCCATCCATCTCTGCCAAGCTCTCGATCTCCGCCTTTAGCTCGACAGGTGCCCACTCAGTGTCCTCATTGCGCGACAACGCCCAGAACAACGCCGCCACTTGTTCTCGGTTTCGAGCTAAACGAGGGGGTGCGTTTGCCTTCCACGCAGCCAACTTCACCGCGTCCGTACAGTCTCGCACCAGATGGTCAGGACTTTGACACGCGTAGCAGTTTCTCACTCGCTTCAGATAGGTCGGAGTTGTTGTCGAGGCCGGGGGCGATGGTCGAACAGAGGTCGGCGCTGCAGCGAGCTCAGCGTGCGTGGCCGCCATCAATCGATGGGGCTCCCGCGAGCGGCTTCGGAAAAAGGACCTGGAGGGTGACGGAGATGTAGAAGGGGAATTCCAGGAGCGGCCAGGTCGTTCTCCACTCCTGTTGGATTGAGCCTGAGCCGCCTTCTTCTCTTTGCGCGACTCGATGTTTTTGGCAATCTCCAGCACTTTTAAGATTGCCTGAGTAACATCACGGGGCGTCGCCTCCTCCTTCATCTTCTCTTCCCACACATGCGGCTCGGAGAGGTCCAGTTTGATCCTTCGCAACTCTTCACCCACCTTGTCAGTGTACGTGAGGCCCCTCCAGAATATGTATGAGAACTCCGACTCAGAGACTTGTACGCACCCTTGAACGACCTTCGCCATGAAGTTCACTGTCTTGTGGCGATTGGTCAGACGCGAGTGGTAGGCGTCAGCGGACTCATCTTTCTTCTGACCAATCTGTAGGTCATCTCGAAGAGTTTGCAGCTCCGCCACCGGAAGGGTGCTCACAGCCAGATCCCCCAGAAATATGTCGGGGTCGCTGTACCGGAGACGCCAAGCTTTTGATGTTCCAGAACCACCACCAGCTCTCTCCATGATTGTACTCCTTCTGTTCCATTCCCAACGCAGTCTCGGTCACTGTCCAGAGCACCTCTGCGATCGAAGATTGACGCCCCTCTCCCGCGTAGCAACTCGCCTGAGAGAACGCCCTCAGTACCACCTTCTCGTTGAGGAGCTTGTGCAGATTCTCCGCAAAGGTCTCCAACTCAGAGATGGCCTTCTCTTTACTCAGCTTTTCCGCGGAAGGGAAGCGGGTCAGCTTTTCAACGAGGCGGTCGATGTTGCTCTGCACCTTGCTCTCCAGATAGGCCGCCTTGTCGCCAGGGTCGTGTTCTCCTTGTCCAGGAGGACGAGGGTTAAAGACCTGGGCGTGTGGAGAAAGGCCTGGACGAGCGTGGGGATGTGGCGCAACCGATCCTGCGAAATGGGGACTCCGGTGTTGCGGCGCATGCGGTCCTGAATGCAGGGAATGTCCATGACCTCCTGCAGAGGTTCCCGCTGCAGCCGCGCTGATCTCAGATTGAACAGCGAGACCGGGTGGGACTCCAATGTTTGATAGTCCAGGTGGGGCAGCAAGGGCAGGAGGGACTCCAGCAGGTTGTACTCCATATGGTACAGATGAGTCTCCTGCGTGTGGGATTACTGCCGATAAGGACGTCGAAGTGTTCGCGGTGGCCACCGGAATACGCGTTACCATCGGGTCATTAAGTATAGGCGTATTGGTCAGAGCCACTGATAATGATGGCGCCCCGACCATTGATGAGGATCGATGGCGCGGCCGAAGAGGATGGAGGCGTCGCAGGAGCTTCCAAGGCCGGAGGGTTCCTCTCTCTTCGGCACTCGTCCACGTACCATTGACTTCGCTGCACCTCGAACCAGGCTGCCAGGCAATCTCGATCCAGCATGGAGATCTGCTCTTCAAGGGGCCAGTCTGGGATTTCCATCCAGCTTGGTGACACCACCCCCCTTCCTCCAGGACTGCGGTGATACTCGTGTAACACCGTGTCCACCGCGTCCTTGTTCACCATCATGACATAGGTGGGGACAGTGGGGGATAGAAGTAAAGCGGGGGAACCAGTTACCAACCCCCCAGCGGAGAATGATGTACTCGGTGAGGGGCATACCGATCAACGTCAGGGCCTTGTAGAAGAGGTTGACGCCGGAGGGTCCCGTGGATGCCAATCCAGTAGCCGTGGGCATGTCAAACTGGAATTCTGAATACCCAGGCGGCGTAGGCGTCCACAGGCTCAACCCCTCCGCAGTGACTAGCATCGCCCTTCCCCGGTGCGATCCACTGTAACCGCCAGGAGGATAGTGTGGAGGTCCAGAAGGAGGTCGACGAGGAGGTTCGGATTGATCTTCATCATCTTCTCCTTCTTCTGCGCCACCGTCTGGGGGAACGCCACTGGGACCTCCGCCCTCCGCTGATCTCCTAGGTGGTGAGTGTGCGCTTGTCACTCCCATCCCGCCAGTTGACTTACGTGGCGCCCCATCGTACGCCTTCTTGCGATCCACTGCCTTCCACTTCTCCTTCGAGATTCGCCGCCATTGTTCCTCCTCGGTCCCAATGCTATCATTCGCCACCGCTGGAGAGGAATCACTTCCATCAATGACGATGGTGTCGAGGGAAGACCGCCGCATCTTGGCCAACTGTCGACATGCTACACCTGATTGTGAGTCAGAATGTACAGGGTCAATACTCTCTCGCAGTTGTCGAAGCTCCTCCACCGGCATCTGGTAAGGTCTTCTACTAGGAGGAGGCTCTGCATGGTTGTCCATCTCGAACGAGACCTTGGCCACACGTCCTTCCGCCCGCTGCGTCCCCGATTTAGGGTTAGTCGAGTCACACACCTGAGTCGAGGCTCCCACCATCTCAGTTACCACAGCCGCGTGGTGCGACTCACTTAGGAAACCCAGCTTGGTCGCCAACTCCATCGAGAGCCCCTGGGGCTTGCTCATGTCATCCTTCATCGGGGGAAACTCCACAGTTAGGAAGCCCAGCTTGATCGCCTCCTCCATCGTGAGCCCCTCAGAGGACTTGCGCCTGGCCTCCTCAACTCGGGCGATCTGCGACAAGCTATCCTCAGGTGAGGGTGGTGGTTGCGATGTCCGCGTCGCTCCTGGCGTCTGACCTAGAGATACTTCGGCAGAAGGTTCTCCATCAGCGTTTCCAGGCTGTGGCTGCTGCGTCTTAGCAACCACCGCGGGTATGGATAAGGATTGCGAGCTCTGCGTCGCTCCTGGCGTCTGACCTAGAGATACTTCAGCAGAAGATTCTCCACCAGCGTTTTCAGAGTGTAGCTGCTGCAACTTAGCAACCACTGCGTCGCTGATGGTCTGGGTAAGGTCCGCCACCCCCTGTGACCCAGCCACACTGTGATCACTGCCCGAGCCCGAACCTGCGCGTTCCGCCAGCCTACGCTTCCTCGCTTTGGCGTCCCTCCTTGCTCTGGATCTCTCCGACATTTCAGAATTCGATGACGACGGTGAATTCGAGTCATGTCGGTAAGGAAGATCGTGACGGTTCCAGCTGTAGGGTCCCAATGCAGCCCTCGAACGTCGGCGTCTGAGTGGGGGATGTCCATCCTCACGCGGCAGTGCATACGATTCATTGCTGTCGTTGTCCGGGTACTGCGTCGCGTAGAACACCTCGGTGCGCCCTCGCTGTCCAACTTCCCCATCAGACTCCACATCGGGCGGTGACATCGGTACACCAGAACGGACCTCGCTGATCTCGGACGCCTCCGAAGCTGATACCATAAAGACGCCCGAGGTGGCGTTGCCCAGCTCCGACGCACGCACTGCTGACGCATCCTTCATGTCCTCCTCCGCTGCAGCTGATCCACCATCTGCTCCCGGCATCCCGTCAGCACGCACACTATCTGTAGCGTTTCCGCATCAGTTGTACGCGTAGATAATGTGTGCGCACGCACCTCGCCCAGCCCCGGCATTCCGTCCACACGCATACTATCTGTAGCGTTTCCGCCATCAGTTGTACGCGCAGATAATGTGTGCGCACGCACCTCGCCCAGCCCCGGCATTCCGTCCACACGCATACTATCTGTAGCGTTTCCGCCATCAGTTGTACGCGCAGATAATGTGTGCGCATGCACCTCGCCCAGCCGCAACGACGGTGAGTGTTCCCACTCCACACGCATAGGCAGCGGGTTCCCATAAGGAGGTCGGCCCTGTGTGTACCAGCCTTCACCCTGATATGGTGTTGGGAATTGAACATTCCTGAAAGGGTAATGTCCAGTCCAGGTGTGTAATGGTAATGGCGCCGCTGCATCGGTGGGTGCAGCCGATGGTGTCATATACTGCACCGGCTGATCCGCTGTCCACGGTGGTGGTATTGGCCCTCCTGGATATAAACTGCCGGGTGCAGCAGCTGGGAGGAAGTTAGCTGCTGCCATTGGTGATGCCCTATACATAGGGACTGCGAAGGCAGCAGGATCAGAGAACTGCGCACCATATTGCCCCGTTGTAGGCTGCCGAACATACCGTTCGGCAGTAGCAGCTCCCATGCCTGCGCCCGAAACTGCTGCTCCAGGATACCCGGACGATGGTGCAACGTGCCCGGCTTCAGAATGCGCCCAAAAGGGCGCAGCAGCAGCAGGATCAACAGCAGGTTGAGAATATGGTGCCACTGGCTGTGCTCCCGTCGGTGTGCCAAGGGAAGCTGCCGGCAGGTGGTGAGGATAATGGCTTACCGGAGGTAACCCAATATATACTCCTGACGAACCGACGGCTGAGGGGTGCTGCCCGTGTTGCATATAGTGTGCTCCTGAGGGCGCACCATAACCGAGATAAGGTATCTCGGCATTAGCTTGATAAGCAGGATTGGTCTGTGGTGTGCCCCTGAATATATACCACCCGACGTCTTATACGTGTACACGTCTGTGCCACTCATAGCCCGAGTCCAGATATATTTATACGACGTCAACTATCCACAGAACGGTCCACCCAGTAGGTTGTCGTTACGTTGAAAACAGCCCCGACCCGTGCAGGATGGGTTTGTGTGCGCCACACACGAAGCTGTTTTTCGTTTCCAACCACTAAGAATACTATACTAGAATGATATTCTGTGTCCAGAAAAGCCGTTTACGTTTGCTAGACGTCACCGTACGAATACCGTACCCTGAGTGTTAAGAGCTGAAGGAGACGACATACTGCATACTACCGTGAGTTTCCGTGCATTCCAGATAATTTCCGTCAATATACATATTGTCCAGGTATAAGTAAACGTCGTTGCAGGGCTATATTGCCGATCTGAGCATATTTTTCAAAAACCGATGAACGACATGTTTGACCGTTCACAGTGTGAGAAAAAGCGCCGAACGTGTCCTGAACGATATATGATCTCTAGAGGCTCGTAGTCGTCAAAAATACTTTTCCATGGATAAGTTTGACATATACAAACGGAAAATAATGACTAAGAGCTCATCTCCCCCCCAGAACATACTGTGCGCATGGAAGTCGCTTACGCTGAAGAAAGCCGAGTGCTGTTATCCCGCGCGAATAGCATAATTGAAGGCAGCACTCGCCACATCTGATACCAATTTGTCACGGGCATACAAATGCATATACGAAGTTTCAGAGTAATCGGATACGAATCGATATATATCACAACCGGTGATTATGCAATACGGCCCGTGTTACGAAAACATTTTTATTCTGTAACAAAGCTCCCAAGGGAATCGTGTTTCATCACTATATAGCACAGATTGTTCGGCTAGTTTCTCTCGTCACAGGAATCCCTGTTTTTCCCCAACCTGCGCCGCCATAAATGTCATCTCTATCGTCATCTGTCACGGTATTGTACCAACACCGTTGATTCTGTCATAATCGTTCCTAATAATATTTCTATCGTTCACGATTCTGCCAGAGAGATAACATTTACTGATCTTGCATTCTTCATCCACGATCTCAGATTCCCTATCAATATTTCTCCCAATATGCCGGTAATCTGAATCGGATCCCCCTTCCGTGGGGGTAATTGGCAGTCTATCGTGCCCCCTGGCACAGTCTTGCTTCATCATCGAGATGCCGTACTCAGCCTCTCGATGACAGATGTCACTCATGGTGAGTGGATGACCGATATTATGACTGTACATGTCATAGTCGACCGTACTGACGCTACTCGACGACTGTATGTCATTATAACATATGACATGACATGACATGACATGACATGACATGACATGACATGACATGACATGACATGACATGACATGACATGCCATGACATGACATGACATGACATGACATGACATGACACGTATGACATGTATGACACATATTTCATCGGTCATATCCCCGACAGATCTCCCCTCTTAACCCCTATGGAGCGGTTTGTACCGTATACGAACACTTTGACCACTCAGATCATAGTACATTCACAGCTCGAACTGATAAGACTCGTTGCAATCGCACATCCAAGCTTCGCACGCCCACCGCGATAGGTATCATTAATGCTCAAGAATGTATTTTGCACATATTCCTATTATATATACCTTAAGCACGGGGCATTTCGTTGTGAGCGAATCCCCAAAGTTGCTCGAGTCATGGGATGTAATATGTGTAAAATCTATCCTAAAGTGTGAGAAATCGCGGTGTTGGTGGCATACATCGACATGGGTATGCCGGTTCAATGGTTCGTATCATATCACATCACCATGCACTTCATACGGGCCATATATACGTTCCCGATATTCATTTATTGCTAAAAACACTCCATTTACGCCTTAAGTATGGAAAACATTGTAAAACGGATGTTTTTTTCTTGTTTTTGGTGTTTTTTTCGCCTACTTGCTTGAATATTTCGATATATCGATGCGTTTGGCCAAAAAGATCATTACCTATTCCAAAACATGAATAAAGGAGATTGTTTTATGGTCATGGGATGACTTATTACTCGATTATGCGGTTGCGAGAACTCAAATTTCACAAATTTGGTTCCTGGAACGGCATGTTTTTTGCTTGTATATTGTCGATATATCGTTTTATATATCATGTGCGCATGCATGCAATAGCTCAACATGACCGTCTATGGGTTGTGGAACATGTCTCGAATCTCGTGCACCTAACATGATACCATACACCACGAACACGATGCATTTGTAAAATATATGTTTTTCGCAAAATTTCGTGCATTGTGTTCGTGGTGTATGGTATCATGCTAGGTGCACGAGATTCGACATATGTTCCACCACCCATAGACGGTCATGTTGAGCTATTGCATGCATGCGCACATGATATATACAACGATATATCGACAATATACAAGCAAAAAACACGCCGTTCCAGGAACCAAATTTGTGAAAATCGAGTTCTCGCAACCGCATTATCGAGTAATAAGCCATCCCACGACCATAAAACAATCTCCTTTATTCATGTTTTGGAATAGATAATGATATTTTTGGTCAAACTTGTCGATATATCGAAATATTCAAGCAAGTATGCGAAAAAAAAACACCAAAAACAAGAAAAAACATTAGTTTTACAATGTTTTCCATACTTAAGGCGTAAATGGAGTGTTTTTAGCAATAAATGAATATCGGGAACGTATTTATGGCCCGTATGAAGAGCATGGTCATGTGATATGATACAAACCATTGAACCAGCATGCCCATGTCGATGTATGCCACCAACACCGCGATTTCTCACACTTTAGGATAGATTTCACACATATTACATCCCATGACTCGAGCAACTTTGGGGATTCGCTCAGAACGAAATGCCCCGTGCGTAAGGTATATATAATAGGTATATGTGCAAAATCCATTCTTGAGCATTAATGATACCTATCGCGGCGGGCGTGCGAAGCTTGGATGTGCGATCGCACCGAGTGTTGTCAGTTCGAGCTGTGAATGTACTACGATCTGAGTGGTCAAAGTGTTCGTATACGGTACAAACTGCTCCATAGGGGTTAACGATGAATATACCTTACTGTCGTATAATAATATAGCACATAATAGAGCAACCGCGAATGGAGGTGTAGGGACGGCGTGCATGTGTATTACATCATATCGCATCATATCTACGAGTGTCGCTTGATATGTTATACCACGAGTGCAAATGCAATATTGTTTGCATATTATCGTGTTGTCACTCAGCAATTGTAGAAAGCCTGAGGCGCTATATATGCATGTTATATAATTGGAATGAGGGTTGCCCGATATTTCACAGCTTTTACCGATGCCTTTTACATACACATCGCACCTGGAGGGGCTCTAAAATGGGGATTTGGGTTAGGGTTTCAAAGTATTGATATATTATAACATAAAACTATGATATATATGTGTCTAAACACAATTCGATGTCGAGGAAAACGATGGTCTAATCCATTTTCCATGATTCGAGACATTCGAGACATGCATGACCCATCTACAAGTCACTTTAATTATGCCCATTGGTATCTTCCCTAGCGGGGTATGATTCCGCTTGTATTCCTAACCATTATTTATGCACGTGTTTACATCATATACAGTATTTCGTTTGCCTATCGATGATCGCGCTATCACTCAGCAACTGTAGAAAGCCTGCGGCGCTATCTATGCATGTCATATCATGCGAGTGAGTATTGAGCGATATTTCATAGCTTTTGCGACCGAAATGCAGCCGGTCTGAAGCTATGATTGGCAAGTGGGTAGGATATTAGCAGGTGGCGACTTATGATATGGCATATGGGCAAGATATTAATAGGTGGGCTATTGCCCGCCTACTTCTTCAAGCGCGCGTATACATACACATTTTCAAAACAGCGGGGGGAGGAGCAGCAACAAACCGACCCTTTCGTCTACCGGACAACGCGGCTTTTGACACTCTTTTCTCCTCCTAAGCAATGGGCTAAGCAATCGCAGCTGCCTCGATGGGAGTCGTGACACATTTCTTCGGTGCGCGATTGGCCAGTTTTAAGCAGTTCAATCGTGTCAGGGTCATGACCGATGACATATGTGTCATACATGTCATACCTGTCAGACATGTCATACCATGTCATGTCATATATTATTATGACAGTCGACAGTATGGTCGACCATGACTGTACATGTCGAGTCGCGTCATATATTTATGACAGTCGTCAGTACGGTCGACGATGACTGTACATGTCGCCAGATGATAATGTCATATCATCAGGCATCCCTGTCATCGAGAGTTCGTATGTCGAAATCGAAGATGGCAAAGCAAAGATACATCTTGAATACAAACAAGAACCATCTTGGCTTTCAGCATGCGCGGAACTCGCATGCGCAGCATGAACGAACTAGTCGTTATTACCATGCTGGTCGTTCAGCCTACGTCTCGGGTTCACAACCCAATGGCGGTACCATCTAAGATGATGGGAGACGTAAGGTACAAAAGTGAGGAAGCGTTGTGCTTCAGCAGATCTTCTTGGAGAGACTGCACTCACAAACCCGCTCATCCGTACACTTGCATTGCTGTTCAAACTTTGCAGCGTGTTTATTTTGTATACTGATAATATATTCACGGCGCTTGTCTACATAGCCGTA
>LGRX02012668.1:0-31761 GCA_001247695.2 Cymbomonas tetramitiformis
GTGAGCTACAGCAAGATGAAGAAAGGTAGCATGGCTGTGATGATTGCTCCCGAATCCGAGAAGACTGCCCGGACGGAATACCCGTTTCGTATCGCTCTGGGAAGGAGCCGAGGATGGTCGAGATATCTGTACCTTTGTGAGGTACAAGAGCAGCTGCTAAATGAGAAAGGTGAGAAATGTTTGTTGATGTGATTGCGCGCGCAACCTGCTTTTAACATCACAACGTTTTATGTCAATCTAATATCTCTTTTATCTTCTTTCTGGTGCAGGAGAAAAATGTTTGCGGTGGTTGACTTGTGGTACATTTAAGCTCACGAGCGCCTCCCAAAAGGAGGCCCAGAATGCAGACTCCCGGCTTTCGAAGGAGAAGGCATCGAAACCTGAAAGTTTCCGGCTGCATCAACGTACCAAGCGGGTGGCGCCGTATACACCAAGCGAAGTATTAGTAGCATGGGACTGGGACACGGAAGAGGAGCGCCGAAAGATCAATGCAAGCACACAGCGATGGATCCCGGGTGAGCAATATGACTTGTTGGTCAAACGAGTCATCGCCAGCGACATGTCAAAGAGCTTTGAGCCGCCCGAGCATAGAACACCCAAACTCTTACTGCGCGACGCAATCATGCCATTAGAGGATAAAGAGGATAAAGAGAACGCGGAGGCTGAAGAGGGTGAGAGTTCGGACGAGGAAGCCTCTTTGTCGTCCTTGTCCGATGATGACGACCAGATGTGTGAATAACTCGATCGGTCCGATGAACTTGTATATAGAAGTTGTAAAACAATAGTATATATTGTGAATATCTAATGTTGAACTATCGTGGTATTACCACGTTTGATTTCCTTGCACTCATTTTACCTAGTTCTTTTTCCTTGCACTCAGATTGTTCGGACGCCCAAGGAATCCTTGGGAACGCGTATCACATGGATGGAACAAACACCACATGTCTGCATGGTCATATAAAACTTGCTTTCACGGCATCCCTGTTCATTTTTTGCTTACGCTCACCATCCACCCACCTCCTACCAACATTCCAAGAACATGGACGCTCAGCGAATCAACCTGACGGTCGATCCGAAACATGTTTTGTTTTTATTGTTCTGCCCTTCATCCGTGCGAGGTACGATAGGAGAAGGCAAGCGCAAAGGGATTCAGTTGCTAGAATGAGAAACGGCGAATGCCCAGAGTGTATGAGGAAGTATTTTGACCTTTGGGTGGACAAGAATCGATGGAACGATTTATGGCATAAACATTTTCATGAGAGGCACGACCCCGTGGGGCGTCGAGCCTTGGAGTTAGAACCAATCCGTCCCCGTTTTCGTCTGACACGCCTTGGCCGCCATCTGTTAAAACTGCAGAGTCACCCGAATTTTCACCCCGACAATCTCGATTGATGACCAGGTATATGTTTCTTTGTTTCTTTGTTTCTTTCTTTCTTGAGCAGGATTGCCTTGCTATCATCCTAGCCACAAATTCTTATCCACCTGTGAATTCTGTGTGCCCGCAGATGATGACACCATAGAAGCCAGTAAAGATGGATGGCCAGGTATGTGTTTCGGCGTGTTATGCATCCCTATTCATTTTTTGCTTACGCTCACCATCCACCCACCTCCTACCAACATTTCAAGAACATGGACGCACAGCGAATGAAACTGACGGTTGATCCGAAACGTGTATTGTTTGATATTGTTCTGCCTTTCATCCGTGCGAGGCACGATAGGAGAAGGCAAGCACATAGCGATGCAATTGCTAGAATCAAAAACGGCGAATGCCCAGAGTGTATGAGGAAGTATAACAGGCCTATGTGGCATAAACATTTTGATGAGAGGCACGACCCCGTGTGGCGTCGAGCCTTGGAGTTAGAACCAATCCGTCCTTGGTTTCGTCTGACACGCTTTGGCCGCCATATGTTAAGCACGCTTTGGCCGCCATATCCTAAGCATATGCTCGATTATCTCGATCTCGAATGATGGCCAGGTATATGTCTTTCTTGAGCAGGATTGCCTTGCTATCATCCTGGCCACAAATTCTTATCCACCTGTGAATTCTGTGTGCCCGCAGATGATGACACCAAGCTCCTCGCACACACATCGCGGTGCATTGGCTACTTTGAAGAGGCACACGTAGAATAATAACAATAAGAATAACACATAGACTTCGATATGCAACGAGGTTGTGTCATTGTGAGATGACCTTTTGACAATAGTAGGGTGAGATTTGTACTTTTTATGTAACATGTCTTACGTTGGTTTGTAAAATGTCACGCATTATAAAGCCTGCCTATATCTTCATCAGCATTCATTTCTCGCTTTCGCTCACGATAGACCCCACCTCCTACCGGTGAGCGACACACCCAGATGCCAGACTACTACATTGTCCTTTTCCGTTTTGTGCTTCCCGCCATCCGGGAAAGACGCCGTTCCCGCGAGGAATGCTTTTTGCACGCATGGGTAGAAGAACGATTTCTGTGGGCCCTTGAAACACGAGTACGCATTACATGCCCCGATATCCCTGGCACATTTACCTCAGAAATCATTGTGTTTCCTGTGACACTTGCGCGGTTTTTTTTTCATCCTCGGAGAATTGTGAACGACGACGTCGGCGGCTTGAGAGTCAATGAGGCGTCCTACTTTAATCGGACTAGCTGGATTTCCGGTATGAATTTGTATCGCAGTTTTAACGAACTCCACCGACGGTGGTTATATGATCACCATTGGGCCTGGTGCAACGGTTGGTTTCGCAACCTCCTTGACTATGACGCTGATGGTAACGAATTCGTCTATGATCGTGAATACGACCGGCCCTGTTGCGCTGATTGCGGAAGGTCAGATTCACTTGTTATGCGAGTGACTTACCCACATCGATACATATGTGTCGACCGCGCGAGTTGCGAGTTCTGGCAGGATACCGATGATACCGAAATCCCAGAGTTGCTGTCCTCCGACTCCGACTAAGGTATACATAAAGCTCAATACCTCTTACACAGCCTTCATTTCTTGCTTTCGCTCACCATCGTGCCACCCCGGCCACCTCCTACCATTCTGAGAGCCACCCGTCTGATGACAGCCCACGGCCACTTTCTCCTTTTCAGATGCGGCACAGAGGTCACCTATAGAAGTGTAGCTAGCATTACGAAGCACAATCGAGGTCTTACTGACAACACCTTCGACTAGACGTGAAGAATTACAATCGCTGACCGTCTACACGGATGTGCCCGACAAGTGCGAAATCTATATAATATGGGACCCAAGAGAGTGAGAGGTCTTAGTTCTTAGGTCCCATAAGGGAGTGGCGAGCATAGCACAGTTCCAGATGCTGTGATTATATGTGGGCTTCCAAAAGTCGAGATTGTTCAAAGCGAACGCGTGCCGCTGCAGCCTATCTTCAAAATTCGAAATCTCTAAGTTTGAAGATAGGCTGCAGCGGCACGCCTTCGCTTTGAATAATCTCGACTTTTGGAAGCCCACATATCATCACAGCATCTGGAACTGTGCTATGCTCGCCACTCCCTTATGGGACCTAAGAACTAAGACCTCTCACTCTCTTAGGTCCCATATATATTATATAGATTTCGCACTTGTCGGGCACATCCGTGTAGACGGTCAGCGATTGTAATTCTTCACGTCTAGTCGAAGGTGTTGTCAGTAAGACCTCGATTGTACTTCGTAATGCTAGCAACACTTCTATAGGTGACCTCTGTGCGGTCATAATGCCGTCGTGATCTCGACGCATAACTCCTGTCATTCATTTGCCTTTGCAGGACCATCTGTTACCGGAAGCATTAAAAGGTGTACTTTCGTTTCCGTGTCGTTGCAAGCGATCATGGCCTGGTGCAACGGCTGATTTCGCAATCAAGTTACCTATGATGGAGATGACAATATATTTTATGCTCGCTTATACACCTGGGCTTGTTGCCATGATTGCGGTTCTCTAAGCACAGTTCTTGAATAATGTAATAATGTAATAATGTAATAATGTAACATACAATGATTATAAAAAATGTGAAGATCGGGGTTCTTATACCATTGCTTGTACCATACACGTGACTTATGATATTTTTGCTGCCCGCATCGAGAAGAATTGTTTTCTAGAATAGATGGGTGGTGGCTAAAGCCACCGATTGAGATTCGACCATCAATTCAAATCAAGACGAGTCATCCGCCGACAGTCGACAAGGTCAGTGCAGATGTACCCGTCGCCAATACGGGTAAGATCCATATCAACGCGTCGGCATCGACTGCAGGCAGGCCTCATAGACAACTCGTACCGCGACGGGTAGATCCATTGAGGATCTACATGCTCGTTGTAAAAGCCGTTGTACCAGGCCCAATGATATTCACGAAGCCATCGTTTTTTGAAGTCGTCGAAATCGATGTAGTCTAGCCGGAATCTGAAGTTGTTTGACATGCCAGGTCCTTGCCAATGGAACCCTTCATCGTCGTAATATGGGGCTTCAAAGTTGGAGGTAGGGAATATCTGCAAGAAATTTCCCCAATCACGAACATCCCCCAATCGACTTCGAGCAGATCACGTAATTCATAGAAATAGTGAGCCAAAGTTACAGGCATCCAAACATCACCAAACATGCCCGAAAACGTCAAAACTTGTTCTTCCAACGCCCACAAAAAACGTTCTTCGACCCATGCCTGCACAAAGTATTCCTCGCGCAATTGACGCATTTTCCGAATGTAAGGAAGAACAATCCCAAACAGGACGTAATGGGTATCCGCCATTCTTGATAATGCAAAGATGAAGCGGTGTGTCTTCCAGGAAGAAATGGAAAATGATCCTCCTAAAGGCCTCAAGCGATTTAAATATAGCCAAGGAGGGCTTGGGCCTCTCAAGGTAAATGCCGCAAACCAATAGGATGAAACCAACAATCACAAGATTGGCCAAGATAAGATTGGCCAAGATAAGATTGGCGCGGACAAATGTTGGCCCAAGATTGGCGCGGAGTGCGAGTTCTGGCAGGATACCGAAGTCCCACAGTTGCTGTCCGACTCCGACTCCGACTAAGGTATAAAAGCTCAATACCTCTTACTTAGCCTTCATTTGCTGCTTACGCTCACCATCGTGCCACCCCTGCCACCTCCTACCAGAGAGTGAGCGACGCGCCTCTGCAAACTCGCGATGCCTCCAGTGTTAAGGTTTGGTGTGCATCGGAATCGTGCCAGTATCGATGTAGATGCCATTCATCGCCATGTGATGGTGCACATGCCATGCCCCGAATGCAATTTGCACCAGTGGACTTTGACAACGATGGCAAACCGCCCTGTCCGCCGCCCGCCGATGCCTCACAGGCATGATCTGATAATGGCTATGTGGCGCTTTACCCGACGAACTCGGTTTTATCTGTTTTTTGAATTGGTAGAGCCAGAACGCTATCCCGATCGCGCTGAATATGCACGGGGTGAAGCGTGGATGACTCCGCGATTAATGGTTATTCCAGTCGACGTTGTACGCCTATTGGTCTGTTGGTACCAGAATGACGAAGCGACACCTTTCGACGAGTACTGTATCAGTTGCGATTGCCTTAGTTGAGCAGGTATAAAAGCTCAATACCTCTTACTTAGCCTTCATTTGCTGCTTACGCTCACCATCGTGCCACCCCAGCTTGACACTAGCAACTAACAACTGACCACGCTCAGGCAAACTCGTCATGAAATGCGATTATTGTGACCTTCCTGCAAACGTTCGCATATGGTTTAATGCTGGTTCGTATCTTGTTGCGATAAATGAGCATACCGAACATTTCGCGTGTATGCGTTGTTCTTACGAAATATTCATGTGCGAGGAAGCAATGGACGACGAAGACGGAGTATACTGGGAGCTGATAGATTAGTAGACCATTACTTTCCGGCGTCTGAAAGGCGTGGAATGAACTAATTCGAGATCGCTTGCCTGGTAGCAACTTACGTACTTTGCAATGTAATAGTAACGCTATGATATGTTGTACGACCAGCTGACTTATGGCTTTTGCGACATATATATATTGTAACACTACTAACGCTAGCAAACATTCTACTTGTAATTAAACGAATATACACCGTTCATGCAACAATACCCGTGTGATGATAGTTGTATAGCCGCGTTTTTTGACGCGGGGCTTGTGTTTATGAACACACCCAATCCAAAAAAGATATCTCTCTCCGTTGATTGCTCGATGATCACTCGAACCACAATGGCAAACCGCATAATGAAGGCATACCGTACCGCATAAACGCATATCGCAACCTACGTGGCTGCCACGTGTCTGCATTACACTGCGCGTTATGATGACGTGGCAGGTCACCCGTCGTCCATAAACCGAGAATAGTAACAGAAAAACACCGTCTAAAAACATGCATACTGGTTCACCTATCCCCAATAGTCTGTTACCTACTGTGCGGTACTTGAACCTTGTTGTCTACGATAATAAGTAAAGTAAGACGAGATTGTTTGCGACCGTTGTCTATCTAGGGTTTATCTAGGTTTTATCTAGGTTT
This sequence comes from Cymbomonas tetramitiformis, assembly GCA_001247695.2. Classification (NCBI taxonomy): domain Eukaryota; kingdom Viridiplantae; phylum Chlorophyta; class Pyramimonadophyceae; order Pyramimonadales; family Pyramimonadaceae; genus Cymbomonas; species Cymbomonas tetramitiformis. The sequence goes on from LGRX02012668.1 coordinate 6,484, forward strand.
TACACATTTTGAGTATATATTGTGTTGGATGCGGATATATTAAGCGTGAATTGGTAACCGAAAAAGCTAGAAACTAGAAAGCACCAACTGTTTTGTGGTACAATTATGACGTTGAGCACCTTGTTTGGAGGGGACGGTCCGCGTATCTGGACGGTTAAGGACATGGAAGATCCCGCGTGCGCTTGCAATGTATGTGGGAAGAAAGAACGTACAAAGAATCAGATCTACTTTTGCGACGGCTGTGATCAAGCAATGCACGCTATTTGTGGTAACCCTGGGTTTTCAAAGGGAGTGGCTTTGAAAGCGCAAGAGGATTATTTTTGTTTGGCATGCGAGTCGAGGAGTCGTGAAGAGGATCAGGAAGACTTGGAGGCCAGGTAGCTTTCCGACTTTGTATTTCCCAATTAGTTGCCGACTTTGTTTCTTTTAGAGGCGGGGCTGTAAAACGTTGATAATCGTTACCTGGTTTCAGCGTTCTGGACAAGGACTCCGGCACTGGAGAGGAGGATGAGGAGGGTGAAGAGGTGGATGAGGAGGAAGAGTTTGATGAAAATGAGGAAGAAGTTGTAGAGGAGGGGGGAGGAGAGCTGGATGATGAAGAACAAGAAGAGGTTGATGCGGATACACCAACCAAAAGGAAAAGGGTTTCTAATTCCGGATCAAAGCGACGCAAGCCGCGCGGGATTGATATGTGCGCACAAGAAAAGACCCTTCTTTGTCTGTTTTATTTGATTAGGAATGAGTGTAACCTTTTTAACAACTTGTTTGTGAGGCCTTGCAACTAATGAGCTTGCAGGAAGGATCGACTTTTGTACCCACCCTGGGTCCATGGACCTACCACCAAGCCCTTGGACCCACCCTGGGTCCATGGACCTACCACCAAGTCCATTTGTCTTTAAATGCTCTAGTAAGGTGGTCTTTGTGAGTGCACTGAAGCACCATTGCGTTGCAATTACTGAGCATTGCCGGAAGGATCGACTCTTTGGCAGGGAAGATATCTTCCGTTGAGCTGGTACGGCCCCAAATCAAAATTTCCTTCGGCCCGCCTTCGGTCCGCCCGGTCCAAACTACAAAATTCCCGCCGCAGGCGCGAAAATCTTAATCTTAAGTATGGGAAAATGCAAAAATCGCAAAAAATTTCATCAAAATTTTAGAAGTTTGCGCCAAGTTGGTTCGGCCCCAAAGCAATTTCTCTTTCGGCCCCTCTTCGGCCCGGGCCTCATTTTGGCGACTCGGTTCGGCCCGGGACCGGCCAATCGGGGTAAGATATCTTCCCTGCTCTTTGGACCCACCCTGGGTCCATGGACCTACCACCAAGCCCTTGTACCCACCCTGGGTCCATGGACCTACCACCAACCCCGTCTTTAAATGCTCTAGTGAGGTGGTCTTTGTGAGTGCACTGAAGCACCATTGCGTTGCAATTACTGAGCATTGCCGGAAGGATCGACTCTTTGGACCCACCCTGGGTCCATGGACCTACCACCAAGCCCTTGTACCCACCCTGGGTCCATGGACCTACCACCAACCCCCCTGTCTTTAAATGCTCTAGTGAGGTGGTCTTTGTGAGTGCACTGAAGGACCATTGCGTTGCAACTACTGAGCATTGCCGGAAGGATCGACTTTTGGACCCACCCTGAGTCCATGGACCTACCACCAAGCCCTTGGACCCACCTTGGGTCAAAAGACCTAGTATCTGGACTATTGGGACTATTGGGAGCGCAACCCTTTTAACAACTTGTTTATTGCGTTGGTGTGTTACATATGGAATGGGAGTATAACATTCGTTGTAAAGGCGCACTAGGATTGAGTGCTTGAACACACATTGCTACACGCGGTGCATGGGTTCATAGTAGCATAGTAACTAAACATGACAGGTCCTTGGAGACATAATTATTCAAATCAAAGAACCGTTTATATCTGAAGGGAGATCCTCACATTAATTGTTGGCCTATCGGTTCGTGTGCGTATGTGTGCTTTGCAGCCGGTCGATTTGAATGAAGTTGTTTCAAAGCAATTAAAGTCGAAACGGGAAAACTCGTTGAAACAAACACAAACCACCAGCAATAAGTTCAAGGTAAAATATCGTTGCCTATATCCTCAAGTGCTATGGCTTGGACTGACGTGTAGTATCTAGGACCTACGTTTAATGTCTAGGGCTTATATCCGTTGTCTAGGACCTACGTTTTAGGTGCAGGACCTCGGTATAAGGTCTGGAACTTACTTTCACCGTCTAGGACCTACGTGTCTAAGGCTAGTGTCAGGCGTTGGACCTCTCTTTTATGTTTAGGACCTACGTTGAGTGTGTAGGACCTACGATTATGGTCTATGACCTACGCTCACGGTTATGGGTTTACTATTATTTCCGGGGACCTACGTTTAAGGTCTAGTATCTATGTCTTTTTGGGTCTAGTCTGACCTACGTGTAAGGTCTTAGCGCTACCGTTTCAGGTCTTGGACTTATATCCACCGTCTACCTGGATGTAAGCCTACTGTATTGGGGGGTTTGGTTGTTGAATCTCCATAGCATTTCTTGAACTACAACGTCAGTGGAGAAGGTGCGGAAGGCACGAAATTGCCGTTGGAGGAGGTGGCCAGCGATGACCTTTTGGAAGGCCGGAGTGACAATCCGAAGGCCGGACTTGGTAAGGCCACCAATGTTCTTCTTTGGTGCTCAGACAACATGCCGTTCTACGATTATTCTAGGAAGGCAAAGGCATTGGTAAGCCTACTTAAACCCACAACCATCCCACTTCTCTTTTGGTCGCTTGCCTATTGTGCCCGGAGGCACAGCGTGAGCCGATATATCTGTGCGTATGTGTGGGTCATCGGGAGTAATCTGGGATTGACACGATGACAGTGAAATTGGGCTTGAAATCACGATGAGAATGAGTACCAGATGTCCGGGGTATGACAGTATGACAATATGACAGTATGCCACTATGCCACTATAGTAGCATGACATTACTGTGGGGTAGTCATCGTGGTACTTAGTCAGACCCTCGGGGGATTGTCGGGTTCGCATCGGGATCAGAAAGACGATGAAATCGAGTATCAGATGTCTGGGGTATGACAGTATGACAGTGCAGTAGTATGACAGTACTGTATGACGGTCATCGTGTCAGCCCGTCGATGTGACATCTGAATCGAAAATGACGAATCGGAATCAGAAATGAAATCGGATCAGGAATCGAACGTTGGGCCGTGGTGTGGCATCGCGTGCCCGGGTGGTTGACCCTGCAGCCCGAGTTACGAGTGAATAAGTACTTGAGAAGTGCTTGGCCTTCAGAACTCGGAACCGAACTATCGTTTGCACCTCAGTCTGGCCCTGATCCAGTATATTATAAAATAGAATTGCGTACCTTTGCACGTTCAATCAAAAACATCATTCCGAGTATATGTCGTAGTGCCCCGGGCACATTTGGTATCTTAGTGCGTTTTGAACGACTCCGCGCGTTCAACCACGGACCTGTGATAACTTACGGAATACTGCAGGGGGAGAGCTGTACTTTTGGCTATATTTGCGCAATTTCTACGTTAAGAAAACACTTTTTTTTTGTAGAAGGACTCCGGCAAATACTTCCAAACGTCTTCAAAATGCAGTATCCGACCCTCTTAACACTGGGGGCTCCAGCTGGCTTTTCGACCCAAGCATGCCTACCCTCCTCTGCAGACACCGGCTGGTCAGTGCTCGGATCCACATAGCCAGCTTCCTTCAGCCCCTCGCGCGCCGTCGCCTGCACGTAGTCCGGTCGCCGAGAGGCAGCGTCCGGTACCACCAGTGTGCGTCCAGGCACGTGCTCCATGGCGTGCACTCCTACCTCCACCAGGTCTTCGTACCACCTAGCCTGGCGTCGGCTGAGCTCCCTTCCAGGTGCGAACAACCACTTTAGAGGAGCATGATCCCCCATTAACCTGAACTCCGTGAATATCAGGTAATGTCTCCAAGTCTGCGTAGTGCAGTGGTGGATGGCGGCTAGCTCACGCTCACCTGCGTGGCAGTTCTGCTCGGCAGACGAGAATTGCTTACTCTCGAAGGCTATTGGTTGCAGGCCCTTGCCTAGATCCTGCATCAGCACGCCAGCTAATGCCACTGCACTCGCATCAGTCTGCACAACAAAGGGGCTGGTGCCGCGATGCGCTGCTTCCTGATCGGGCAAGATCAAGGTCGGTGCAGTGGTGAGAGCGGTCTTGAGGCGTTCAAAGGCGTGTTCCTGCGCTGGTCCCCATTCCCATGGCACTAGGTTCTTAGTCAGCTTGGTCAAAGGGTGCGCTAAGTCAGCGAAACCCTGTATGTACCGTCGATAGAACCCAGCCAAACCCAAGAACTGTCGCACGTGCTTCACCGTCTCCAGTCGCGGCCAGTCCCGTATGGAAGCTATCTTGTCTTGCTGAGGTCGGCAACCTGTGCGGTCAATGACATGTCCCAGGAAACGTACTGAGCGTTTAAAACATCGTAACTTGGACTCCTTCAGCTTGACCTTATTCTGTCGGCATACCTCCAAAACCTGCCGCTGATGGTCCAGGTGCTCCTCGGGGTTGCGAGAGAAGATCATGATGTCATCCACAAAGACTCTGACGAACGGTACAGGGAAGGGGGATTGATCGCGGGCAGTCTTCAGATGCGCAGGATCCTTGCGTTCCTCCATCGTAGCTTGCTCCACATATCTGCGCAGTAGCTCTGCCTCCCATCCAACCTTCCCAGAGCTCTGGTTGAAATCCACCTTTCCAACCAATTCCTTGTGGACTCTGGCATGCAGTTCTGGTGTCAGTCCACTTAGGAATATACCCGGTAGTGCCGCTCTACTTACTGGTCCCGTCACCCCATGGTTATGCAGCATTTCCAACATGTCGAAGGACTCCATGAGAGAGTGATGGAAGGTGGCGGCGTTTCTTCCAGCGTTCTTGCCAGAGGCTTGACGAGCTCGCGACAGCATATTGGGTAAGATACTTAGGTGAGCGTCAGTAACACACGCTCGCGCAAGCGTGGCCACTAAGTCGTCCGGACTCTGCATCTGGTTGGCCAACACTTTCTGAGTTAGAACTCCTTGCGCTGACCCCTCCACCCGGTCCCTGATGATCAGTCGTAGTTCTTCTGGCACGGTGGTGATGGTGGCTCCTTCCTGATCTCCATCGTCGCAGGACTTCTTCTTCGTCAACGCCCTCTTCACTAGTGCCTCCTTGAAGTGATCTTGCAGTTCTCTCATGAACTTCTTCAGGGGAGCTAACAGATGTCCAGATGGTCTGTCCCCGCTGGGGCTATCCGTAGGGCATGTGTACGTGGTGATGCGGTCCCGTAGTTTCCGTAGAGAAATCAACAATCTGTCCTCAGCTTCCAACTCCTTCAGCTTGGTATAGTCTGCCCGCTGTTGATCCCTCTCTGTCTGCTCCTGCTCGACTGGTCTTCGGGGCGGTGGACAGTTCGGAGGTTCTCCTTCAGGTTCCTCTGGTGGAGGTGGAGGCTGGGACTGTCGAGGGGGTTGTGACTGTGGTAAAGTGACATTGGGAGTTGGGATGTTGGGCAGTTGGGCCAATGCACCAGACCAGGGCGGCTGAGTACAATTCTGACAGAGTGGAACTTGCTCACACGTTCTGTTGGGTCCCAGCATGACGTCCCATACTAACCCAGAGGCGACCTTAACCCCTCCAGCTGGTGACAACAACAGTCTACCGCATCTGCTGCAATCCGTGCCGCTCTGAACAGCCTGATCCCGTCTGGGTCCTACCAGCTGCATCACCGGGCTGATCAGTGACTCCCGAGCCCTGTGGTTCTGGGCATGCCCATAGCTAATCGCTAGGGTGGAGTACTGTTTGGCTATGGCCACCGCCGTCTGAGCATCAGCGTCGTGGCGCCTCACGTAGTCCCTGATACCTTGTTCTACAGTGATGGGTACCAGTGGGTCTCTCCACTCTTCCAGGGCTTCGTGGCTTGGTGGGGCCGCCTTAGCCGATGACGCTGAGCCTGATGCTTCATCATTGCCAGACTTGGACGGGGATCCTCCGGACTCAGATCGGGTGGTTATGGCTAAACGCCACGCCTCGTCGGGACTCAGTGAGGGATGCCGAGCCTTAGTCCAGTCATACCAGACCCACTCCGACTCTTCGGGTGAAGGGACTACTGCGCAGATGGCCTCCTTTCCCTTCAGAACCTCCCTCTGGGTTGCTATCAAAGCTTCCCAGCCCTCCTCTTCCCAACTCACCATTTCACCTCGAGCTGCTGCCAGAGCGACGGCCTTCTGGCGCTCTTCTGGGAGGCACTCAAAAGCCTGGTCCCGCAGAGCCTTGTCTTTGAACAAAGTTCTGACAGCCATCCCTTCTGTCAACTCAGGCTCCAGAGCTGATACTCGAGAGGCAGGCTCCTCATCTACAGCCTTCCCTTTTGCTGCCTTGACTGCCCTCTTCTTGGCTAACTGCTTCTTCCGCCTCCGTTGCCGCCTGCTGCTGCCGCTGCTGCTACCTCTGCCTCTACGCCTGCTGCTGCCGCGGCTGCCTCGCTCCGGGGAAACTGTAGAATCTCTGGAGTCACTGGGCCCACTGCTGTCGCTGCTGGGAGGGAAACGAGGAATTGGTGAGAAGCCAGGGGGATATGCCAATCCGCATCTGGGTATTTCCTCCCACTGCGGCACGGATGGTTGCCTCTGGGCCTCTGCTGGAGCCGCTGAGAGTGCTGTGAAGCGTTCCGAGAGTGCTGAGAAGGTGTTGCGGGTGGGGGTCGCTCCTCTTTCCTTAACACGTGCTCTGCCAAAGTTCACTCCTGCAAAGAGTTTCCTTGGCAGCCCTTCCTGGTGTAGCAGAGTCCCGTGTTTAAGGGCACGCCTGTATTCCCTTTCTGTCACTCCGGCCTGTAGCACAGCCAACTCCTGCGGGGAGGCCGGATGCCAAATGATCTTCCCGCTCCGGGTGCGTGGTTCATTATAGAACCATTGCGTGAGGGTCTTCTTTTCCTCAGCTGACAGTGCAACTATCTGCAACCTCACGGGGGCTGAAGCCTGCGATTCCGCGCTGTCCCCACTGTGGTCGCTCCACGCAGTGCTGGTTCCCTCTATCCATCTGATCACCCGGACCTTCTGGTCCTTCCCGCACTTGCTGTACGCACGGTCCAGAGCTATTTGCTCTGGCGACCGGAAATCCTTCCTTCGGTCTGGCGATCTCTGCCTGTCCCCCTGAGGAACTGAGGGTTGCCCAACTGGCTGAGCCTGCCGAGCTGGCTGAGCTGGAAGCTCTGATGCTTGGAGGCGGGCTGATTCTCTCAAAGCTCTGACAGACCGTGCTCCTTCCTTCAGCTGCGGTCCAACTCTCTCCAGGGCAGCCACCAATTCCCGGCTGGCCAATTCCCCTCTGGCTTCCATCGCTGGACGCGGTGTCGCTGGAAGGGGTAGTGCTGGAAAGTCCTCTGCAGAGACATAGGGGTCAGGCAATACAAAGTCCGCGTGTTGCAAGGCTGATGCTGGCTGAGTCAGGTTCTCGCCAGAGCCTCCGGCGCTCAGGACAGGTGAGGGATTCTGATCGCGAATCGCTGGAACTGCGCTTGCTTGGGCGACTGGGGTCACACCTGCCTTGGCTGCTAAAGCAGCGTTTGCTGACTGTCCCGGCATTGAAGGTGAGGATGCCGAGACAGTCGAGCTAGAGGACGCTTGACTAGTCGCAGTCTGGCTGACAGCGGCTCTGCTGCGCTGGATCAGAAGCTCAGTACGTTCTGGTCTCTTCCTGGTTCGTTCAGCGCGCCCCTCGCTGGTTACAGCCAGTCCTTCCAGCGTCGTCGTCGAGCCAGTTCGTGTGTCGGTAACAGCCGTAACTCCAGACACCGATGGCGTTGTAACAGCCGCACCTTCAGACACCGATGACGTTGTAACGACCATATCTCCAGACACCGATGACGTTGCGACAGCCGTATCTCCAGACACCGATGACGTTATAACAGCCGTATCTCCAGACACCGATGACGTTGTAATAGCCGTATCTCCAGACACCGATGACGTTGAAATTTGGCCAGAGCCTCCGGCGGAAAGGGTCGACGTGGGGACCCTATCCCCCACCATTGGGCAAGTAACAACAGTGGCACTTCCAGACACCGATGACGTTGAAATTTGGCCAGAGCCTCCGGCGGGAAGGGTCGACGTGGGGACCCTATCCCCCACCATTGGGCAAGTGACAACAGTGGCACCTCCAGTCACCGATGACGTTGGAATTTTGCCAGAGCCTCCGGCGGAAAGGGTCGATATGGAGGCCCGGTTCCCCGCTTTCGGGCAGGAGGTCGCAGAAACGGATTGTGCTGCCAGTGCTGCCATGTTCATCCGTTCTAAGTCCTGCAGCTTAGTGGCAATCGGAGTGAAAATAGGGGTATGAACAGGGGTCTCCAGTGCCGGAATAACCCCTACTGGCTCACAGGGCAATGTACTCAGTGGTACTGGACTCACTGGTACTTGCACCACTTCCCCCTCCCCTGCCGAGGGGGTAATTCCTGCGCTGGCAACGTGCACTAAAGGTGTCACAGCAGGTGGTAGCTGAACGGCTGCTTCCGTCACTGGAACAGGATAGGACAGGGCCAAATTCGGTGCCACGGACGCCGTGGGGTACGGTGAGAGCTCAGGCACTGGCAGATTCGGCACCGGGGGAGACAGCATACCCGGAGAAGGGTACCCCATTGGTACGCCGTACGCAGCCGCTGGCAACGGAGTGGTATGCGGCCACAAGGCACGTGGTGGCAGTTGGTGCTGCTGACCGTACTGCTGTTGCTGCAGAAAAATTTGCTGTTGAAAATTCCTCTGGTGAGCTAAATCATCACGGGGCTGCGGCTGCCAAAATTGACCGGCTGGCGTTGTCATAATTGGGCTACCGTTGGAGCTGCGCTCGTCATACCCACTGTGGGGGCCGGAAAATCGTACGAATTCCGCTGAAATTGCGGCGGCGCCGTCATAAAATTACGCTGCGGCAGTTCGTGCAAAAATCCGTACGCAGAATTCACATCCAGCTGCTGCGTTGAGCCAACGTACGAGAGTCCAGGTTGTGTGTGCGCAGCCGATTGCGGAAAGACGTGCGAAACAATTCTTGGGTCGAGCGATTCAGAGTAATTCGCCGCCGAAAGAAACTGCGATTGCTCCGTGGAAGCCGCTACAGCCGTGTGCGGCGGAATTCCATGCTGAAAGTCCATGATTGCGCTGTGAGTGAACGCACGTAAACGGCAGTGAACTCACACAGTACGGGCGATAAATTTTTGCCGATTGACGCCGATTTCGGTTGAACAAAAGGCAGATCCCGCGGAAAGGTACCTGCAAAGACGAATTACATCACACTTGAACGTGTGGTATATGCATTCAGGAACAGTATATGATATATTTTCCGTTGAAATTCGCAGCCCTGACGAAAGGCGGACGCAATTAAGCGTGTTTTACGTCGTCGTCTTCAGAATTCTCGTGGGAACCCGCGGAAAGGCCTCGCGGAGAAGTCGTGTGCCGATAATTGTACAGCCGAAGTTCAGTCGGCACTAACAGGTCGCGTCTAACGCAACCACGCTGATACCAGTTGTTCGGGGGTGCTCTCTAAGAGCTTCTAAGTCTACTTAACAATACAGGGAACCTAGTTCAAGCCTGCAAGAGATATGTATGGCTGTAAGCATGATACATATATGTGAATCGGATCTTTCTTAAATGTCGGAGTTACAACAGCCAGGTGTGGCTGTTCACAGTAACAAATTCAAAACTGTTTCATTCAGCCTGCTCGGCTGCTTTATGCCATGGTTTCCGATCTCGAACTTTCGAACATAACTCGATGTCGACTCCTGTCAGGTCCCATCATACTTCATGAGAACTCGATCAGTCACATCATAGAATCTGCCGACTAGCCCAGTTATATCATCACTATATTCCGAGCCACTCCATATCACTCTGAATAATTATAACTGTGCTGACTTGGCAATATTGGAGGCCATACCAGCTTTCCCTCCAATTTCTCTGACTGCTGGTTTTCCCACCAAAACTCACTTTCGGGTCAGGTATTTCTGTCAGTCATTTCTGTCAGACCCCCTTGTCATCTGGTCACATAAATGCCTGTCACTGATGACTGTCATCGTACCCGTCACTCGTAGCTCTGACGCGCCATCATACTGTCTCGTGACTTACCCTAGCACAGGAGGGCCGATCGTCACACGTTGATGCTCTGTGCTGGCTGTTGCGGGTTCCCCGTCGCCGGGGAGTGAGTGCAGGCCTGGGTTGGCAATGGTTACAAACTTCATTCACACCAAAGTTTGATATAGCATGCATGTGTGTGTAGGTGCAGTCTGTTTCATCCCTTTCTGAGCTGCTACCAGGCCAGTCTTCAAGCTTCTCAATGCTTGACAAGCTCTGTCGTAAATGATGCCCGAGATCGCGGAGTACCTGTAACGATGTACGACGCACCACATAAAAAGGTTGATTATACCCCCATAGTCCACATATTCTTGCATTTTTGAATCACTAGGGCCACATATGACGTATGCATGGGTGAATGATACAAACGGACTAAGCTTGAATGAACAGATGGGCGACTTTCTCGTCGTCGGATATTCGTATACCGATATTGTAGAGTTTAAATGCGACTTCCAAATCAAGACCACGGTCGTCCAACGTCAAGCCTTGTCGACCATGCAGCATATTCCAATGTTGAGCGATGGCATTGAAACTCGTGGATTTTATGACTAGTGTCATAGTTAACTCTGCCACCATGCTTCTCGAAAGGCATGGCGTCTCACTTACCCGAAGATAAGATATACTCTTCATCTATTTCTGGTAGAATGTCGTTACTTTGCCTCTAGAGTCTTCGCAAGGCATAAACTTCATGGAATGCGTGGTCTTACATGTTACATTTTTGCAAACCTTACGCCACTCAATGCCATAGAACCCCCGCCTGTCTGAAAAAACGCGAACACGGCGGCTTGAAACCGACCCTTTAGATACTACTTCCAAGGGGTCGCCACATCTAGCACAACCACTACCATAGTATATCAAGAGGAGGCATGGGTCTCGTGCCAAGAGCTCCCACATTGCTCGTATCGCCGCCATGAAGACCACACCTTGATGATTCCCCACGAATACACTCCAAAATACGACATTCCAGAACTGCACACTGATGCCGGTCGCCGGAAGGAAACGTTTAGGGCCTGAAGAAAAAGTTCAGGGCCTAAACAAGAAGTTCATGCCCTGAAGAAAAAGTTCAGGGCCTGAAGAAAAAGTTCAGGGCCTGAAAAAAAAGTTCAGGGCCTGAAGAAAAAGTTCAAGCCCTGAAGAAAACGTTAAAGTTTGAAATGACTGGTAAACAACTTATAATAGTTAATGGGAATAGTTATAGAAGTTGACAGCTGAAACAACTTGTGAACAACTTATGACAATTGCGATTATGCTCTGATAGCCGCAAGACACTAAAGTTGAGATCCTATAAAGTGTCCACGCTTGTGAGCTTACGAGAATCACTAAGGTGGGTACTCCTATGGAGCACTGCACCCAACGAATACAAGTTGGAAAACACTTTGTTTATGAGTTATTAATGTTATTGCAAGCGAATGTAAGTGTATATTTGTATTGGTTAGTATAACCTAAAAGCACACAGAGCACTTTTGCTCATTCAATCGACCCCAGGGCCCTAAACGTCTCGTAAGCCCCGTGGGACTTCACTAAAACATGTATGCTATGCATATGAGTTAAAAACAAGTGCTACATATGAAAACTCTTTAGCATTTAAGCTTGCACTAAGTCATGCGCGTGATCCTTGAAAAAGTCTAAGCTCTACTAGTTTGCGTCTTCAATTAAACTAGCGGCCTCGTCCATAACTTTTCGATACGGTGGTCGATGTGTTAGGTGTCTTTATTTTCGGTCAAAACCGTAGCGGGCCGGAGCAAGCTGTCGTGGCACCTGTACCACGCCAATGGCATTTAGAATACTGGAAGATACCGCACCATTGACTGCATTTTGATATCATCTTCTGAATAGAAAACAAACGTCGAAATGACGATTCGTTGTAGCAGCTTGCGCAACGATCAGCGCCTCGTGTCCTCTAGCCCATTTGCAAGGTCTTCGAACAAATAGTTATCTCGTGGCAACGATATATCACTTGCGCGAATGCTATAACCAAACTCGCCATTAGGATTTGGAAATCGGATCTACAAATCCGGTATCCGGTATAGTCTCAATCAAGGTTTACTCAAACGCTACACCAAACTGTGGAATTTAAAAAAAAGGCAACGAAAAGAAATCAGGGTAACATATACAAAGTGCCACCTAAGCCACACCTGACTATTATCAGAAATATAACGCAGGTGCTATCTTTGTGGGCCACGATACTCGATAAAGGCCCCATGCCCTTTGCCTCCGGACAAACTGGAATCTCTTCGAGAAATAAACATAGAGATTCTGGTACCAAGTGACGCGTTAAAGGACGGACATTTATAATTGTTCAGAGAAACTAGGTTAAGCTGTGAGTGGCAGTCGTCTGTATCAGAAGTCATACTCCCTCAGGTCTCATCAACACTACCATCCTGCAGCTGTACAGTTGCCTTCAGATTGCTGTGCTTCGCTCTTTGCAGACGTTTCCACATGGCAGTATTTTGGACTGGTGCATGGGGGTCTGCCCTGATAACGTGCTGTTGAATGATTTTTTCCAGAAAATGTTTTGTGTCAGAGCTGATCCTGTCACTTCGATCGGAGCTGCTAGACATCCGGTACTTAAAGCTGTAGTCAGCCTTTAACGGAGTCAAGTAGCTCCTTGCTGTAAATGAAGGACCTTTCAACCCCTTCAATTTCCGGTTGCCCTGCAGATAGCACACATAACCAGTTTTCCCACTTCGTCACAATACATGGGCTCAAAACCTGCAGTATCGTTTCGTCGAGCTCATTCAGCGGCATTGTGCAAATTGCTTTAAGCGCTTGCTGAACCCTAAACATGATTTCCCAAATGAATCCTGCGGTGTCTATTATTATCATTCCGCTTTCAGATACCGACACAGTCCAATTATGGTAAGCTCCGCATCTATGCAACGTGAAAGGTCCTTCCAGGTGACCTTTGACTCCCACCGGGTCAACTGCTGCCGAGGAGCATCCACTTCAAGCTCATGCAGAATCAATCACGCCTCTAGTTCCTGAGCGCAAGAGACCCCTGCGATACGATGTCACCAGAGCGTATGCAAATTATGTGTGTCTTATACACAAAAGCACAGCTCACCTATGCATACTCTCGACATCTGGCTGGCCTCAGGAAGGCGACAGCTTGCTTTAGGTTGCTGCACACCTCAGGCCAATTTTGGAAACACAATATGTGCTGGTTGCTGCTGCTGATAGTCCTTCCTCACGATGGCACACACAGTTGCACCAACATACGCGCGTCCCAACACACAGTTGCACCAACACACGCGCATCCCAACACACAGTTGCACCAACACACGCGCATCCCAACACACAGTTGCACCAACACACGCGCGTCCCAACACAAAGCTGCACCAACACACGCGCGCATCCCAACACACAGTTGCACCAACACACGCGCGTCCCAACACACAGTTGCACCAACACACGCGCGTCCCAACACACAGTTGCACCAACATACGCGCATCCCAACACAAAGTTGCACCAACACACGCGCGTCCCAACACACAGTTGCACCAACACACTGAACGGCATGAGATCGGCCAGCAAAAGCCCACCATCATCCTAGTGTGAGAAGCAAATCAAGAACAGGACGGGGCCGTGGCAAGATACCACCAACTCATACATATTCCCAATCCAAATGCAAAGCAGCATGGGAACATGAAGGATGTGACCGATCATCGCCAAACAACTGCTGGTCTCTGGGTTACGAAGTAAGCGGACCCTGCTGGCATGCCCCCCAGTGGCTCACGGTCGATGGTTGGGACCCGTTGGTCCATGGTCATGCCATGAATGCAGTCACACCACACAGCATGGACACCCCATGTGAAAAAATGAAAACATGCACCAACACACTCGCGTCCCAACACACAGTTGCACCAACACACTGAACGGCATGAGATCGGCCAACAAAAGCCAGCCCACCATCATCCTAGTGGATGTGAGAAGCAAATCAAGAGCAGGGCGGGGCCGTGACAAGATACCACAAACGCATACATATTCCCAACTCAAATGCAAAGCAATATGGAAAGATGATACGATGTGACCGATCATTGCCAAACAACTGTTGCACCAACACACACACGCGTCCCAACACACAGTTGCACCAACATACACGCGCGTCCCAAAACACAAAGTTGCACCAATACACGCGCGTCCCAACACAAAGTTGCACCAATACACGCGCGTCCCAACACAAACGCTTCCGACGCAACATGCTTCTATCAATGCAGCTGTTTCAGCGCCCAGGTCAGCCAAGCAGGGACCAAGGCGTGCTCCCTGCCGGGTCTCAGCAGGCGAGGTACACACCTCTCGGATACTCTTGCAGACACTGGTCTGGTCTCTGGGTTCGTCTGGGAGCAGGCTGCCGGAATTCAGCGGCTCCGGCTTGAGGCGCGTCGTCGGCTCGAGACTTTGGCGTGAGGGGGACCTCGATGGGGACTTGGGGGGAGATTTGCGGGGCGACTTGTACGTTGGCTTCGAGGACCACGTCTCCGACCTGGGACCGCAGGTGCGACAACACTCAAGTACTGGTCCCTACCCCACTCTTCCCTCCCTCCCACCTTCCCCCTGCAACCCACCCGATGCATTGCTTCCAGCCCACTTCTCAAGGCTATGCCCCATACCTCCTGACTGCAGACTCTGCAGCGACGCTGAACTCCTCCCCGGAGAAGCAGTCCGTCACACCGCCGCCCTCTTTTGCAAGAGCTGTCGCACGGTGATCACAGCAACACTTTGCTGAGTGGTCAATCAATCCTCAGACGACGCTCCCTCCGGGGAGGGGCATCTCGGTGATGCCTGGTGATATGTCAGCAGTTAGCGGTACTGCTTCTCGCCATCCTCGGTGCAACCACCTGGCTTCAGAGAAACACCAACCGAGGTGCTCTGCTCCCTGAATAAAGGCCCGACGCGGCGGAGATGTGAGTGCCACTGAGGGAGTAGTGCGCGAGCCCTCCAGGGGTCCCGTTGAAGCTGTGATGACATGGAGATGTCTCGGGCATGAGGCTGTCCAGAAGGAGCCCCGAGAAGGCGTGGGAGGTTAAAGAGGGGAATCGGCAGTATGTGGAAGAGAGGGTCCGCGGCGCCACAGAAGGGTGTAGGAGGCGCCCAGGGAAGGATGGGGGCGAATGGGGGTGCTTCAGCGGGGCATAGGAGGCTACCCAAGAGGGCATGGTTAACTGCATGGGGGCGGGCGGAAGGCTACAGAGGAGGTTTTGGGAGGCTGTGAAGGGTGCCATAAGAGGCTAGACAGAGGGGTGTAGGAGGCTGAAAAGTAGGGGGGTGAGGGGTCCGCGCCTGGAGGGCATCAGCAGGTCCGAGGAGTCCTGCGGGCGCGCGTGAACTGCGCTCATTTCGGAGAAGGGGGCGGAGGAGTGCGTTTGGGCGAAGCCACTGAGTAACGGCAGTCCCACTTCGAGCCCTCGCACGGCATAGCTTGGTGTCACCTCGCGGGCTCCCGGCTCAGTCAAGGTGTCCTTGCAGGAAGACGGAAGCTTGGGGATAAATCGCGGGAGCTCGAAGAGACATCGCTCCAAAGGCACCGCGGAAGATTCTTCTGACTCCGCAGACCGCGTGGCTGGCGGCGGCGGCGACTTGACTGCCCGCTGACTGCTAAAGCGCGGAAAGCGGCACCCACCTCCACCCATACCCGTACCCCATTAAAGCCGGTCCCCTGTCTACCCCTGATTGGTGCTCAGCACATCCTCGAATGAGCCGCAGGGCGAGGCGGCCTCTGATTGGTGCTCAGCACATCCTCGAGTGAGCCGCAGGGCGAGGCGGCCTCTGATTGGTGCTCAGCACATCCTCGAGTGAGCCGCAGGGCGAGGCGGCCTCTGATTGGTGCTCAGCACATCCTCGAGTGAGCCGCAGGGCGAGGCGGCCTCTGATTGGTGCTCAGCACATCCTCGAGTGAGCCGCAGGGCGAGGCGGCCTCTGATTGGTGCTCAGCACATCCATGAGCCGCAGGGCGGCGGCCTCTGATTGGTGCTCAGCACATCCTCAGCGAGTGAGCCGCAGAGGCGAGGCGGCCTCCTGATTGGTGTCAGCACATCCTCGAGTGAGCCGCAGGGCGGCGGCCCCTGATTGGTGCTCAGCACATCCTCGAGTGAGCCGCAGGCGAGGCGGCCTCTGATTG
Organism: Cymbomonas tetramitiformis; assembly: GCA_001247695.2. Taxonomy (NCBI): domain Eukaryota; kingdom Viridiplantae; phylum Chlorophyta; class Pyramimonadophyceae; order Pyramimonadales; family Pyramimonadaceae; genus Cymbomonas; species Cymbomonas tetramitiformis. The sequence continues at coordinate 22,723 of LGRX02012668.1, forward strand.
GTGCTCAGCACATCCTCGAATGAGCCGATGAGTGACCCCCTGATTATTGCTCGACACATCCTCAGTGAGCCGCAGGCGAGGCGGCCCCTGATTGGTGCTCCCAGCACATCTCTTTGAATGAGCCGCAGGGCGGCGACCTCTGATTGGTGCTCAGCATCACTCGAATGAAGCCATAGGCGAGGCGGCCTCCTGATTGGTCTCAGCATCCTCGAGTGAGCAGGGGGCGGCGGCTGATTGGTGCTCAGCACATCCCTCCCGAATGAGCCGCAGGGCGAGGCGGCCTCTGATTGTGCTCAGCATCCTCGAATGAGCCGCAGGGCGGCGGCCTCCTGATTGGTGCTCCCAGCACGCGTCTCGGGTGGGCCGCAGGGTGAGGCGGCCCCTGATGATTGGTGCTCAGCAAATCCATGAGCCGGCGAGCGGCCCCACACTCTGATTGGTGCTCCTTTGTCCTCCCGAATGAGCCGCAGAGGCGGCCCCTGATTGGTGCTCAGCAAATCCATGAGCCGCAGAGGCGGCGGCCTGATTGGTGCTCGGCCACATCCTCGAGCTGAGCACTTGGGGGCGGGCGGCCTCTGATTGGTGCTCAGCACATCCTCGAGTGAGCCGCAGGGCGGGCGGCCTCCTGATTGGTGCTCACAGCATCCCAGTGAGCCGCAGGGCGGCGGCCTCTGATTGGTGCTCAGCACATCCTCGAGTGACACCGCAGGGCGGCCTCTGATTGGTGCTCCAGCATCCTCGAGTGAGCACGGGCGAGGGCGGCCTCCTGGTGGTACTCAGCATCCTCGAGTGAGCCGCAGGGCGGCGGCCTCGGTCCAGCACATCCATGAGCCGCAGGGCGAGGCGGCCCCTGATTGGTGCTCAGCACATCCTCGAGTGAGCCGCAGGGCGAGGCGGCTCCTGATTGGTGCTCAGCACATCCTCGAATGAGCCGCAGGGCGAGGCGGCCTCTGATTGGTGCTCAGCACATCCTCGAATGAGCCGCAGGGCGAGGCGGCCTCTGATTGGTGCTCAGCACATCCTCAGCAGTGAGCCGCAGGGCGAGGCGGCCCCTGATTGGTGCTCAGCACATCTCGAGTGAGCCGCCAGGGCGAGGCGGCCCCTGATTGCTCAGCATCCATGAGCCGCAGGGCGAGGCGGCCTCTGATTCTGGTGCTCAGCATCCTCGAGTAAGCCGCAGGCGAGGCGGCCCCTGATTGGTGCTCAGCACACATCCTCGCGAGTAAGCCGCAGGGCGAGGCGGCCTCTGATTGGTGCAGATCTCAGTGCAGCTTCAGTTTCCATCATCGACGCAGTGCCAGGATGGTATCCTCACAAAGCAGGCGGAGACATCTCATTGGTGCAGAAAGGAATCGCCGTGTGCAGGAGCAGCGACGGGTCAGGGGGGGGAGCGGGGGGTCTCGTGCCTGCCCTGAGGCCTTCGAAGGCCGTGCCTGGACTTCTTGGCGGGGCTGCAGGACCGCGACCCCGCCAGGGACTGAGCTGGGGTGCGGCTCAACTGCCGGCCTCGGGCAGCTTCCAGGATCACCGGATGAGCCCGGCTGCCACGTCACTCCCGCTCGGCCCCAGCCCCCACCCCCGTTCAGCCCCCGCACGAATGCATGTGCCCAGCACTCTGCCACCATCACACAGGGGAACACATGCCACCCATCGAATCCGAGGGCTCGCACACTCCGAGATGCCAGTGCATGCTGCACATTTGGGACACGGCAGGCAGCATCAGGGGGTGCAACAGGCCGGCGAATCTACGAGTGGTAGTTTACTCGTGTTGCCTCCGGCCACTCCAATCAAAGGAGTTATCAATCGCCGGAGAGGCTCTCTGCTCGTGCACAGTTATGCGCACGCACCGCCGACATTGACTTCGTTGGGCTCCGGACCTCGTCTCGTCTTCAAGATGACGCGCCTCCTTTCGTGCGAGGTGGGGGGCGCTGCGGGGTTCTCGTGCCTCCTCCTCCCCCCCATCTTCGGACTTCCTGCGCCGGGCACCTGCGGCCTCGTGCGGGTTTGTGATACGTGCCGGACGCTCCCGGTTGTGCGCCTGGGACGTCCGGCGGGGGTGCAGAGTCGGGCTCTCGGGTGCCGCCGCTCTCGCCTCCTGCGGGATCTCGGCGTCGAAGCACTGCGGCGCGCATGCCCCCTCCCCCCTTCGGCACCCCCCTTTATATCCGCCCCGAGGGTATCAAACCCTCCCCTCGGTAGCGGATCGTTTACTGACACATTGACTGGAACGTGGGGCATGGCCAGGGCCCCCCAAGCTGGGCTGCGTACCCATGGCCTTGCGGCGCACCCAAAGCACGGAGCTCCTACAGTGAAGCTGGCGGGGGGCGGCGGCAACTGAGAGGATGGCCTGCAGCTGCCGGCATTTGCGCCTGCGTTTACTTTTCAGCACATGTCACAATCCCGAGGGAGGAGAGGAGGGAGGCGCGAGGGAGGTCCGCACCGACTGAACTTTCATCCTGTACCCCCTCTGGATTGGCGTGGGCGTGGCGTCAGCAGCGCTATGCAGAGGCACCAGGTCCTCCTTCACGCGCACCGCTGATGAGGGAGTGTGCAAGTGAGGCAGGCTCTGCTCCTTGCGAAGCGGCGACTCCCGGTCCAGCGCCTGCATCGGCTGTGGGCTCATCGAGCCCATGGAGCGGCTCGGCTCGGCGCGACGCGCGTGGCCGGAGAAGGACGGTGGTGACGATGATCTGGACGGCGAGATCGTCCTCGGCAGGTTCCGCTGGAAACTGCCTGAAGCGGACACGCCTGCGGGAGGGCTTCCCCGCGCCGTGGGAGCGCTTTGAGGCGGTGCAGCAGCGCTGCCAGCCGCTGGCGGCGGCTGCTCAATGTTACCGCAGGCGCCCTCGTTGGTCTGCGCGCGCCGAGCTCACCGACCCCAGGTCTCAGAAGCTCTACACCAGGTGCTGGGGACCCCCAATGTCGTTGGGCAAGCCGCAGGCAGCCGAGGGCAAGCCGGCGAGCAGCAGCGCCGCGCACCAGGGAGGCCCTCGTCAGCGCTCATGGCAGCGCCGCGGCCCGGAGGATGGCTCCACCACTCGGAGGGAACAGAGCTGGTGGAAGCTCCGACAGGGCCTGGCAAGGTCATATTAGTAGTTATAAATAAATGCATACGTTTCAGGTTGTGTGGCTTTTGGTTGAGGGCGCCTAGCTAGCCCTCTCAGGTCACATCAGTATATCATGCAGGATGTGTGATGTATGACAAGCTATCATCGTGCTTGAAGCACGGAGCTCATCGCTGCCTGTTGGAGGAGTTTCACCAGATGGTTCCCAGTGGTCACTGCGGCGTTCTGAGGTTGGAGGCTCGTTCCCCTGAAACCACCTAACAGTGGTGTAGGCAAAAGTCGCACACATCTCCGCGGGGTGCCAGCTGTACGAGAATCCCTATCAAGCCCGATGCCGCTGCGCAGGGAGGCGGGGCGAACCTGATGCCGGTGCCCAGTTGGGTTTGAGCTGTGTGTCACACGCGGCTGATGCTCGGTGTCCTGGCGGCGGCTCGAGTTCCGGTGCCCGAGTAGTGGTGGCGGCGGCGACTCAGTGATTGGTTCCCGCGGCTGAATGGTGGCCTGCGGGGGGCCCTCCTCGGTGTCCTGCAGGCGGTAGTACCGGTCCTGGTCGACCGCGATGGTGACCTTCATGTGCCCCTCCTGCTCGTGCTCCTCTTCCACCACACTCCGCCGCTGGCCCGACCGCTCCAGCTGGCGGTCCCGCTCCAGCTGGCGGCGTGGGTTGATCCGCCCCGACACCTCCGGCTTGAACTCCACGAGGCGGGGGAGGTGCGATCCCTTCTTCAGCCGCGTGCGCAGGTCCCAGTCCCTGCGCCTCCCGCAAGGGCCCTCAGCCCCGTCCCGTGCCCGAGCTCTGAAACATTTCCAACAGCCATGGGAGTGGGAGAGGCATCTGGGAAAGGCATCTGGGAAAGGCAGCTGGGAGAGGCAGCTGGGAGAGGCATGTGCCCACGCTGGCGGGACATTTGTGCGAGACTCGGGTCGTGGCTCGCTTCGCGAAGTGCAGGAAAGCCAAGCGCTTGCACATGCGAATGTTGGAGAAGAGCTCAAATTCGGGGGGGGGAAACAATTTCGTGTGAGCACGGAAAGACCGGGAAGAAGCTTGTGCCGGTGCGTCAGCATGGAGAGATTGAAAAAGAGTCTCACGCCTCACTCTGTTTATCAGCTCAGAATGCAACATTCGCATCGGAACTCGGATGGGGCGTTCATATTGGTTGGACATCGGAACACAGCTGATGTGGCAAGTGTATTAAAAAGGCCGCTGCATCAGATCTCCATCGGATCTGAACCCAATAAAAGGCAAAACAATTATGTTCACATCGGAGCCCGCGGAATTTTAGTGGTTTCAAAATACTGCTCCCATCGACCTCAGCCGCGCGCCCTGTCTGTCTGACTGAGACAGTGACGGTCCGAACCTTCCGAGAGTAGGCCGACATCCTGTCACAGACTACAAGTATGAGTCCAAACCGACACGGACTCAACTCTGTTCTTTTGCACTTTCCCACTCTCCCGACCCAGAATCTCTGTTTCAGTTGCAGGCAAGATATAGCGATTTGAAGCATTCACACATAGATATTTACTGGACTGACTTAAAAGTCTCGGCTGGTAGCTTAGACCGCGCCAGCCAGATGAATGCTATTCATTGTCCAGAGGGCAAGCAGCGCGCCTCTTGGCAGCAGCTGGCGGCGCGCGAAGCAACGCCGACAGCGACCCGAACAGGTGAGCCGAAACGCGCTACGCGGGCTCCTCGACAAATTATGTAACCTTAACATCGGTGGGGAAAGGCGTTCATGACGTCATGATCGCTTAATCATTCTTCATTATGTATAATAATAGTAACGGATGGAAACATGCGAATCTGACCTCTGCGTTGTATGTTTTAGAACCAAAGCAAATTACCTATCTTACCTTAAGCGAGCAAACAGCGAATGGCAGGGCGGGATGATGACAAACCGCGAATGGCAGGGCGGGATGATGGCACTGTCAGATCTCGCGTCAGCGTCAGCATGCCAGTGCGCCAGTGCCAGCCATACGCCATCGCATGAACAATTTGGCAGCACTGGATGTCGCGCAGGGCGCTAAACGTCATTCCCGCATGATTTCAGCAATCAAATGACAGAATAATAAAATCGGCCTAGCGGAGATTCTCGATTGAGATCAACCGGCCTAGTACCTCTTGTACTACCTCTTGGCCTTGAAGGTGAATCTAATGCCTCAGAGGGCTCCCGGAGCACAGAGGGAGTCACTGACGGCTGTTGTGGTGGTACAGGACCCGGGGAAACCTGGCGCACCTCGCATTTGTTTCTTCGGAGAACTGCGCCAGCTGGAAGGTGACCTCAGACGGCACAGGCGGGTGTGTCATAGGCGGCGTCTCGGGCTGCTGTCCGCCCCCCGCATGCGGTATTGAGGCCTGCGCGACCTCGGCGGGGTAGTCGAAGCTAATGTGCTCGGCCTCCTGCGTGATGGGCTGCCTCGTGCTGCCCTCGCCAGAAGCCGCCCCGCTCCCTCTCTTCACCATCCCAAAGCCGCGTTCATCTCCACAGCGGGCCCGAGCTCCCCAGAGCCGCCGCCGCTCCGAGAAGTCCACCATGCAGTCACTTGCAGGCGACTGCCGGATGGAGGCTGGGATTATAGAAAGTCAAGACGCCGGGTGGAGGCTGGGATTATAGAAAGTCAAGACGCCGGGTGGAGGCTGGGATTATAGAAAGTCAAGCCGCCGGGTGGAGGCTGGGTTTATAGCAACTTGGGAGGTTACAATGGTCCGAATTGCCAATTATAGGCTCCCAGAACGCTGAGCTGGAGCGGCACCTTTTGCCAATTATAAGCTCCCAGAACGCTGAGCTGGAGCGGCACCGTTTTGCCTCTCTTGTGGGTGCAGAGCACACGCTGATAGAAAACAAGAAAGACAGAGACGGCCGCGGAGCGCCCAGGGCCGCACCTCTGCATCATTTGTAGCTCGAGCTGGGTCAGATCGAGGGTGCCCCATTTGGACTTTCCCTCGAAGTTGAATCCGCCCCCCTTGAATTGCCGGTCCGTGATGCACCCGTGCTTGTACTGCCCGGAGGGGGCGGCCTCCCATTCACACAACCCATTTGAATAGTCCACCATGGGGGGGGGTGCCCTCCTGCTTTGCCACTTCGTAGCGCTGCCGCTCGGCGCCTCCGCCAGATCGGCGAGCCTGCTGGCTACACTGGCAGCGCCCTCTGATTCCGCCTCCACTTCATCCTCCTGGGACGCACACGCCAGCGCTGTCGCAGCGCGTGATTGGTTCTCAGGAGTGGAGCTCCTCCTCGAGGGGCTGTTAAGGGCCTCTTTCAAGTGGTCCCCAGCAGCGTCGATGGGCGGCGCCCGCTCCCCAGCAGCGTCGATGGGCGGGGCCCGCCCCACTGCAGTGTCGATGGGCGGGGCCCGCCCCACTGCAGTGTCGTTGGGCGGCACCGTGGCGAGCCGCTTGACAGTCCCGCCGAGAGCGTTCTTGAACAGCGCAGCCTTCATGATGCACGTGGACGCCATCCGCCACCGGCCCGACCCCGATGCGAGCGCCGCCTTGTTCAGCTCCTCCTCCGGCTCCGGCGCCGGCTCCGAGTCCTCAGACACCTCTCCATCGCTCACTTCCTCAGATTCCGGACGCTCCTTGGAGGCGAAGGTGGGCAGGCTGAACCGCTTGGGCGGCACGGCGCCGGTGGGACTCCGGTGAGACGCCTCCAGACTGCTGCTCTCCTCCACGATGCCAAACATATCGACATTCAAGCTTGCGCGGTCTGAAACAGTCTCATCTTGGGGGTGCCCTCCTGGCAGCGCCGCGACCCCTCCCCTTTCCTGCTCATCCCCTGCGCTGTCTTTGCAAGCCTTTCGTCCCGCTGTCCAGGGCACAATGGCCGCACAATGACCGCGCAATGGCCGCACCATGACCGCACGATGGCCACACAATGGCCGCGCAATGGCGCCGCACCATGACCATACGATGGCCACACAATGGCGGCGCAATAGCGCACCATGACCGCGATGGCCACACAATGGCAGCACCATGACGCACGATAGCGCACCATGACCTTTGATGGCTGCCACGATGGCATACGATGGCCCACAATGGCCGCACCATGACCGCACGATGGCCACACAATGAGCAGCGCAATGGCCGCACCATGACCGCACGATGGCCACACAATGGCCACGCAATGGCCACACCATGACCGCACGATGGCCACACAATGTTCGCACGATGGCCACACAATGGCTGCACAATGACAGCACAATGGCCGCACCATGACCGTACGATGGCCTCATAATGGCCGCACAATGACCGCATGATGGCTGTACAATGACCACACAGTGGCAGTGGTTGTGCGAACCCCTTTAAACCGCTCAAGAGAGGCTGCAGCGCACCTGCACCGCCCAGATCCAGGCCCTGGTCCTCCATGCCTTGCGCAAACGTCTCATGAGGTTCAGCCTCAGGCGGGGGGTCCTCAGGCGGGGGGTCCTCAGGCGGGGGGTCCTCAGGCGAGGGTCCTCAGGCGAGGGTTCCAGGTGATGGGTAGCTGGGGTAGCGCCAGCTTCCGGCAGGAGGACGGGAGAAGGGTCCTGTGCCGGGTCTTCATCCCAGTTGGAAAGGCTCGGCTCTTCGGCAACTGCGGGAGTCGGCGGAGTCACAGCATAGCCGTACCCCAGGGCCTCGTCACCCAGCAAGCCACGCCGCCTGACGGGCTGTGGGAATCCGTGCGCCTCCCCGGCAGCTCACTCCCAGCGTCACAGCCGCACGCCTCAATACACTGGACAACACCATGGCGCTGCCACTGCCGGCCCCACAGCCGGGTGCCGGCCGGGTGCCGGCCGGGTGCCAGCCGGGTGTGCACGAGAGCACCGGCAACGTCGGGGAGGGCTATTGATCCCCCTCAGGGCGCCATGCGGTAACTGGTGACACAGATAGTTGTGAGCCGCCGAGGTTGGGACCAAAGTGTTGCGAGGGCGGCGAAGGGAGGTGCGAGCACAGTTACCGGGTGGCGTGAGAGGAGGAGTTAGGCGTTGCAAGGGTGGGATCGGGGTGAATGTTTGGCACGCGTGGTGCTGGTGCAGGGCGCAGCTGCAGCTTCTGCGTATCAGCTGACTTAGTAGCAAGCTTGTAAGGTGGGCTTGTAGGATGGGAAAAGGGCTTGCGGAGGCCGGGCCATGCATGTGGGCTGGGCCTCGTGCAGATGGTACCTCCTCCGGCTCCTCGGGCTCCTTAAGATCCTCCGGCTCCTCCGGCTCCTCCGGCTCATCCTCCGGCACAGAAGGTTCCGCCGGCTTGTGATCGATCATTTTCAAGAGGGAGGCCACTTTGGCGGTTTTCTTCCTCTGCGCGAAAAACACCCAGCACCCACGGTATCCTTGTGACCCGCCTCGGCAGCTCGCAACTGTTACGCCGCACCCAGACACTCTCGGAGCTCAGCGGGCGAGTCACGAGGTGGCAAACTGAGAACCCGCAGGCTTGATGGCCAGCAGGTCCTCCGAGCTGCCAAGTGGACCGTTAGATGATTATGGTTTGTGCCGCGGCATTCCCGCAGTGGGTGGTAGCAGTGTAACCACGCCTGCCCGCCTCGATGGAAGGCTCAGGCCCGCACGGTTCTGCAAGGCTTGCGGAATGGATCTGATTGGCGGTATGGAAGGATGGAGGCGGGAGGGCAGAGTCCAACCTTTTTGCCTTTGGAAGCTCGCACGGGTGAGCGCCCCTCCGCCTTGCTCCCGCTGGCCTCCTCCCCCGCAACTTCCTCATCTGCAGATGCGCCCGCCTCTGCCTTTGCTGCCTCCGCCTCTGCCCTCGCCGCCTTCGCCTCTGCCTCCGCCTCCGCCTTCGCCGCTGCTTTGGCCGCGGCAGCCGCCTCTTTCTCCGCAGCGGCCGCTGCTTTCAAAGCCACAGTTTCAGTCTTCCTCCTCTGTGTCTCCGCAGCCTTGGCGGCGGCATCGGCGGCGGCAGCCTCCTTTTTGGCCGCCGCCGCCTCTTTCTTCTGCTCCTTCTCCATTTCCCGCCGCCTCTTCTCATCGGCAGCCAGCA
>LGRX02012669.1:0-23408 GCA_001247695.2 Cymbomonas tetramitiformis
CGCGGATGAGTCGCCCTTCAGCACGGCGACTCCAGCGGGCGACTCATCCGCGGATGATTCGCCCTTCAGCGCGGCGACTCCAGCGGGCGACTTATCAGCCCACGCCCTTCAGCATGGCGACTTTAGCAGAAAACTAATTTGCATTCATTTCGGTTGCAGGACTTACTTTTACCTCCTTCATTGAATGATGTGTTCAATTTCTCATGTCGCTGTAAGAGGTTATGTTCGTCGAATATTTCTAAACAAGAAGTGAAGGATCTTCGCTCTGAATTCCGGACCTTGAACGCGGCATCTCCTAAAGAGAAAAGTCTTCAAGGAATGCAGAGACAATGGCTCATATCTACCCTTAAAAAGTCGTCCGACTTTTCAGATCAAGATGCACCAGTTCTCAAATTTGCCATTGGCTCTCAGCGTGTGTGTCGCAAGTTTTATGAGAAATGTTTGCCGATATCTCATGGACGGCTGACGAAGCTAATAAAGGATTTATTTGCCGGAAGAAAACATAACAGGTAAACCAATTTACAGTTTTCATATAGGCGCCCATTCTTTGCATCAGATTCATTATAATAATATACATTTTTCCCTTTTCAGGCTGCACGGAAATAGCAAACAAGTGCAAGTACAGGGCTTGTCATATATTCCAAAAAACTCTCTAAAGGTTTCAGCAGCGAAAACCTTTCTGCAGAAGATTGCCAAAGAGCAAGGTCAACATCAACCGGACAAGAAAGAAACACATCTGCCTCAAGGAATGACAAAGCTTGACGTCTACGAAAAGTTTATTGAAGAGCTTCCAGCCTTTGGTTCTGAGAGATTCAAGGTCAGCGAGCCATACTGGTATACGATCTGGAGAAAACACTTCAAGTGGCTTAAGTGTCCGAAGATTTGCAAGTTCTCGGAGTGCAAGATCTGCTCGACCGCAAAGCTTCACAAGCAAGTCGCCCCGGCCGAAATGAGAGGTATGTTAGAAAGAAAACCCAATCTTGTTCGTAAGAGGTATGTTCAGAAAGAAAACACTGCTTGTTCATACACGTGACCACTTACCTGAATGTGTTTGCGTTGCAGTACGAATCGAAAATCTTTTGCAAGCTCATCGACTGGATGCAAGGGCTGAACGGGAGAAGTACTACAAACACATTCAGAAATCCAGCGCAGCAAAAGGCAACGCGAAGTGGTGGAAATATACTACCATGATCATCGATGGCATGACACAACGTACCACACAATTGCCTCACTTTCGTCGAATGCCCTCTTGGGTCAAAGACAATAAGGCATTGATAGATACCCACTGCATGGGGATACTCATCGAAGGCATCGGTCGTTTTATGGAATTCAATTTCAGTCATAACTACTCTGACAACTCGAACTATCTTGCGAACGTCATACAGCGGGCAGTAGCACGAGTTCATGAGCATCGACGATCGGGTGGGCATCCGTTACCGGAAGTATTGTATCTACAATTGGACAATGTAAGCAGCAATAAGAGCCACTTCTTGATTGCTTATTGTGCCATGCTGGTCAAACGTGGGGTATTCCGCAAGGTGAAGATCAACTATCTGATCGTGGGACATACACACGAAAATATCGATCAGATGTTTTCAAGGTTTTCTGTGGCTTTGAGGAGGCTGAACGTTTGGGATATCGAGCATTTGATGGAGGTGGCTAGGAACTGCTTTAAGGATGGAGTAGTTCCGGAATGTCAACTGATCGATGAGGTGCACGATGTCAAGGGCTGGATGCATGGATGCTATAACGAAGTGCGCGATGTCAGCTTCCAACATGCATTCAAGATTTTTTCTGGCCCCACCGGCGACGTGTTAGTGCAGGCGAAACGTTATTCATTCGATCCAGTCTGGCTTCCAAAGGAAGGTGGGGTGAAGGTATTTAAGAGCAGCCTGCCCGAGGGCTCACCATGCTTTGTCGAGCCTAAATCCATTAACGAATTGAGCGCACGGAAACAAGCGAAGCAGCTTGCAACTTCCAGGAAGTCTACGAGCAATCCATTGAAGGAGATCGAGGATCTTGTCATTCAATGCCAGAGGAATCTTTGCTTATGCATTCGAGGTAAGCACTGCACTGCTAGCGATTACGATTTGATTTGTCATATTTCAAATGTAAGTGGCCTTCTTAGTTTCTCGGGTTATGTTTTGCAGATGTCGCAACCACCGAGGAGGCGGAGCGGCTTCAATTTCTAGCCAAGCGCGCAAATACTTTTCTTGAAGGGTATGTTCAAATGCAACGTGACATTGCGGCAGGAACGTTCGAACTGAAAGAGAAGACAACGTGGGTGCTGCACGAGGCTCCCTTTGAGGTTACTGGACCCATGATGCCTGTTCCTTCGGGTGCTTTGAGCGCGAACGGGCGAGATGCGGAAGTACTGATTGTCGATGAGCCAATGGCTGATACGAATGATATTGAACGTGGATACACGGATGCACAACTGGCTGATTACGTGCAGGGCCTTCGGGACTCCGTAGCGGTTCACGTGCGCCCAGTACCTCGTCCTATCTACATCGGGCCACAAAAAATACCATTGGAAGACGAGCTCGAGATCATCTTGCGCAATACATTCTGGGAGAAACTGACGACCCGGACTACGATGTGAGCTACAGCAAGATGAAGAAAGGTAGCATGGCTGTGTTGATTGCTCCCGAATCCGAGAAGACTGCCCGGACGGAATACCCGTTTCGTATCGCTCTGGGAAGGAGCCGAGGATGGTCGAGATATCTGTACCTTTGTGAGGTACAAGAGCAGCTGCTAAATGAGAAAGGTGAGAAATGTTTGTTGATGTGATTGCGCGCGCAACCTGCTTTTAACATCACAACGTTTTATGTCAATCTAATATCTCTTTTATCTTCTTTCTGGTGCAGGAGAAAAATGTTTGCGGTGGTTGACTTGTGGTACATTTAAGCTCACGAGCGCCTCCCAAAAGGAGGCCCAGAATGCAGACTCCCGGCTTTCGAAGGAGAAGGCATCGAAACCTGAAAGTTTCCGGCTGCATCAACGTACCAAGCAGGTGGCGCCGTATACACCAAGCGAAGTATTAGTAGCATGGGACTGGGACACGGAAGAGGAGCGCCGAAAGATCAATGCAAGCACACAGCGATGGATCCCGGGTGAGCAATATGACTTGTTGGTCAAACGAGTCATCGCCAGCGACATGTCAAAGAGCTTTGAGCCGCCCGAGCATAGAACACCCAAACTCTTACTGCGCGACGCAATCATGCCATTAGAGGATAAAGAGGATAAAGAGGATAAAGAGGATAAAGAGAACGCGGAGGCTGAAGAGGGTGAGAGTTCGGACGAGGAAGCCTCTTTGTCGTCCTTGTCCGATGATGACGACCAGATGTGTGAATAACTCGATCAGTCCGATGAACTTGTATATAGAAGTTGTAAAACAATAGTATATATTGTGAATATCTAATGTTGAACTATCGTGGTATTACCACGTTTGATTTCCTTGCACTCATTTTACCTAGTTCATTTTCCTTGCACTCAGATTGTTCGGACGCCCAAGGAATCCTTGGGAACGCGTATCACATGGATGGAACAAACACCACATGTCTGCATGGTCATATAAAACTTGCTTTCACGGCATCCCTGTTCATTTTTTGCTTACGCTCACCATCCACCCACCTCCTACCAACATTCCAAGAACATGGACGCTCAGCGAATCAACCTGACGGTCGATCCGAAACATGTTTTGTTTTTTATTGTTCTGCCCTTCATCCGTGCGAGGTACGATAGGAGAAGGCAAGCGCAAAGGGATTCAGTTGCTAGAATGAGAAACGGCGAATGCCCAGAGTGTATGAGGAAGTATTTTGACCTTTGGGAGGACAAGAATCGATGGAACGATTTATGGCATAAACATTTTCATGAGAGGCACGACCCCGTGTGGCGTCGAGCCTTGGAGTTAGAACCAATCCGTCCCCGTTTTCGTCTGACACGCCTTGGCCGCCATCTGTTAAAACTGCAGAGTCACCCGAATTTTCACCCCGACAATCTCGATTGATGACCAGGTATATGTTTCTTTGTTTCTTTGTTTCTTTCTTTCTTGAGCAGGATTGCCTTGCTATCATCCTAGCCACAAATTCTTATCCACCTGTGAATTCTGTGTGCCCGCAGATGATGACACCATAGAAGCCAGTAAAGATGGATGGCCAGGTATGTGTTTCGGCGTGTTATGCATCCCTATTCATTTTTTGCTTACGCTCACCATCCACCCACCTCCTACCAACATTTCAAGAACATGGACGCACAGCGAATGAAACTGACGGTTGATCCGAAACGTGTATTGTTTGATATTGTTCTGCCTTTCATCCGTGCGAGGCACGATAGGAGAAGGCAAGCACATAGCGATGCAATTGCTAGAATCAAAAACGGCGAATGCCCAGAGTGTATGAGGAAGTATAACAGGCCTATGTGGCATAAACATTTTGATGAGAGGCACGACCCCGTGTGGCGTCGAGCCTTGGAGTTAGAACCAATCCGTCCTTGGTTTCGTCTGACACGCTTTGGCCGCCATATGTTAAGCACGCTTTGGCCGCCATATCCTAAGCATATGCTCGATTATCTCGATCTCGAATGATGGCCAGGTATATGTCTTTCTTGAGCAGGATTGCCTTGCTATCATCCTGGCCACAAATTCTTATCCACCTGTGAATTCTGTGTGCCCGCAGATGATGACACCAAGCTCCTCGCACACACATCGCGGTGCATTGGCTACTTTGAAGAGGCACACGTAGAATAATAACAATAAGAATAACACATAGACTTCGATATGCAACGAGGTTGTGTCATTGTGAGATGACCTTTTGACAATAGTAGGGTGAGATTTGTACTTTTTATGTAACATGTCTTACGTTGGTTTGTAAAATGTCACGCATTATAAAGCCTGCCTATATCTTCATCAGCATTCATTTCTCGCTTTCGCTCACGATAGACCCCACCTCCTACCAGTGAGCGACACACCCAGATGCCAGACTACTACATTGTCCTTTTCCGTTTTGTGCTTCCCGCCATCCGGGAAAGACGCCGTTCCCGCGAGGAATGCTTTTTGCACGCATGGGTAGAAGAACGATTTCTGTGGGCCCTTGAAACACGAGTACGCATTACATGCCCCGATATCCCTGGCACATTTACCTCAGAAATCATTGTGTTTCCTGTGACACTTGCGCGGTTTTTTTTTCATCCTCGGAGAATTGTGAACGACGACGTCGGCGGCTTGAGAGTCAATGAGGCGTCCTACTTTAATCGGACTAGCTGGATTTCCGGTATGAATTTGTATCGCAGTTTTAACGAACTCCACCGACGGTGGTTATATGATCACCATTGGGCCTGGTGCAACGGTTGGTTTCGCAACCTCCTTGACTATGACGCTGATGGTAACGAATTCGTCTATGATCGTGAATACGACCGGCCCTGTTGCGCTGATTGCGGAAGGTCAGATTCACTTGTTATGCGAGTGACTTACCCACATCGATACATATGTGTCGACCGCGCGAGTTGCGAGTTCTGGCAGGATACCGATGATACCGAAATCCCAGAGTTGCTGTCCTCCGACTCCGACTAAGGTATACATAAAGCTCAATACCTCTTACACAGCCTTCATTTCTTGCTTTCGCTCACCATCGTGCCACCCCGGCCACCTCCTACCATTCTGAGAGCCACCCGTCTGATGACAGCCCACGGCCACTTTCTCCTTTTCAGATGCGGCACAGAGGTCACCTATAGAAGTGTAGCTAGCATTACGAAGCACAATCGAGGTCTTACTGACAACACCTTCGACTAGACGTGAAGAATTACAATCGCTGACCGTCTACACGGATGTGCCCGACAAGTGCGAAATCTATATAATATGGGACCTAAGTTTCCGTGTCGTTGCAAGCGATCATGGCCTGGTGCAACGGCTGATTTCGCAATCAAGTTACCTATGATGAAGATGACAATATATTTTATGCTCGCTTATACACCTGGGCTTGTTGCCATGATTGCGGTTCTCAAAGCACAGTTCTTGAATAATGTAATAATGTAATAATGTAATAATGTAACATACAATGATTATAAAAAATGTGAAGATCGGGGTTCTTATACCATTGCTTGTACCATACACGTGACTTATGATATTTTTGTTGCCCGCATCGAGAAGAATTGTTTTCTAGAATAGATGGGTGGCGGCTAAAGCCACCGATTGAGATTCGACCATCAATTCAAATCAAGACGAGTCATCCGCCGACAGTCGACAAGGTCAGTGCAGATGTACCCGTCGCCAATACGGGTAGTTCTTCTTGTAATCACGTATAGCTTTGGCTCTATCATCACCGGCTAGGTTTCTACTTTGTAAATTTTCCCAATCGTCGGCTGTAAGCTTATGGCGAGCCTCCGGATTTATTTTTCTTGATTTGGGGGGCATCTTCCTATACTATGCAAATTATATTTTTGTGACGTCCGCTGCTCGGCGTTTTCTAATCTGCTTTTTCATTCTTTCGCGTTTCTCAATATTAGCTATGGAGTCACGGAATGTCTTTACACCCGTATATTCTGCATTAGGTCGTTGAAATACTGGGTCACCTGTTATTGTACCAGTGCTTGTTTGGTCCAAAGGAGCTACCATGATAGGAGCTATCCTACGAGGTGCCTTCGATGGAAGAGCAGGGTCTTTAATAGGCTGTTGGTAGAGTGGTTGTCCGGTTGGAGTTCCATGGTCTAAAGCTGTTCTATTGGCAGATTTCTTTGTCTTTTTGGCCACTGGTCGGCCTCGTAAGCTTTTCAGCTTTTCAGCTTGTGTCATCTTACCGGGCCTCTTTCTAATTCCATGTTCTTCTCTATACTCCTGAGCACATTGCTTCAATTTTGCAATCCAAGTCTCCTTAGTCATATAGTATATCTCATATAAAAGTTCCAAACTGAGGATTAATATTAGTATATCATATCCTTACTTTAGAACACTAAGTCACATCAAGACATTTATTTTCTTAAGGTATCTTATAGTGACCCAATGCCAGTCAAAGGGCAGAAGATTACCGATAGTGAAACGTTGGAACGTCTCGCCAAAATGAGAGAGAAAGCTTTAGAGACACGTCGGGCGAAGGCAAAAGTCAAATCTGATTTGAAAATGGCGGAACAACTTAAGGAAAATGAGAAAGTCGTGGCAGCTCAGGAAACCATTAAGAAAGCTACAACTACGATTAAACCGGAACCGCAGCCAGAATCGGACCCTGAACCTGAGGTTGGACACGTCGTTGTTAAAAAACCTAAGGCACCTAAAAAGAAACCCAAGAAGCAGGTAGTAATAGTTGAATCTGATAGTTCTGAATCAGAAGAAGAACCAGAGGTCATTGTTAGGAAGTCCACACGGCGTAAGCAAAGCCGAGTTGCATCGGACCCGGGGACAATCGAAGATTGTTCCTTTTCACCTCCACCTCGTAAGAAAGATGCAGAATTACATCCTCATTACGACAAAGCGTACAACAGTCTATTTCTATCGTTATAGTATATGCAGTTTCAAAGACTGAAAGATAAATCATATGATATTCAAGTGCCAAAGAGTTCAGCGTTTCCAATTGACACACCCGATGATTTTATTCAATTGCACGGGGTCATATTAGCGTGTGCAAAGCGTGGCACGGGAAAATCATGTAGTCTTACACACCTACTTCGATTGATGAAACAGAACAATGCTTTAGACAGACTTATTCTTGTATCACCAACTTATCAC
Source organism: Cymbomonas tetramitiformis (assembly GCA_001247695.2). Lineage (NCBI taxonomy): Eukaryota > Viridiplantae > Chlorophyta > Pyramimonadophyceae > Pyramimonadales > Pyramimonadaceae > Cymbomonas > Cymbomonas tetramitiformis. The sequence continues at coordinate 7,715 of LGRX02012669.1, forward strand.
AACAATATGCATTACTATAATGACCTGCCACTCGCTCAATCAGATGTATTAGAGCCTACTGTCGATGTTCCAAATCAGATTGAAGGCATCCTTGATACCGAAGCTCAAGAGTACGATGAATATCAAGAGAAAATGGAACGGTATAAGAAGCTTATGAAGATGTTAAACAACCACAACATCAGTGTGTATGGGATTCCGGGTGAAATGCTATTGGAATTTGGAGATGAGAATGGTAATATTCTTCCTCCGCAACACAAGTATGGTGGCAAACGGCCAGTAATCGCCGCCTTCTTTGATGATACACAAGACACCGACATTATGAGACCATCGAGTAAGCTCAGCAACATGGTTATCAAACATAGACATCTTGGAAAGCTTAAGGACGGGGCCCTTGGAGTGACATTGTTGTTTGCAACTCAGAATTATACCTCAAGCTCAGGAGGCTTGCTAAAATCAATAAGAGGTAACCTAACACATATGTTAGTCTTCCGAAATAAGAATCAAAAAGAGATTGATAAAATAGGGGAGGAGGTCGGAGGGGAGATTCCAATCGAGGAATTCAACTCGGTATACAATCAGGCTATACAAGGGCCTCATGATTTCCTGTTTATTGACCTGCATCGGAAACCGAGTCATTTAAGTATGTTCAGAAGGAATTTCAACGAGTGGATTCTTCCCGCTCAAACTCTACAATCATAAACTTTAGACTATTTTTCAGCGTTTGACCTTACTTTATAAATTTTCATCAGTTTGTCAACGTAATTGACAACTTCATCAGTCACACAACAACACTCGTCATCATAATGGGAAGGGTCATCTGGCGGACAATTATAAGGCAATGCAATAAGTTTTTCAAGAATCTCCTGGGTGTCTACGTGTGTCGAACCTTCATCTGCATATATTTCCTTTACAATATAATCATGAGCTAGTTCGACTTGTTTGTTGACCGTAAGTTCACCGAGAATAAGTGTCTTGAGAATATTCATTTTTGTTTCGATATCCATTCTTACTTATGTTAGAATTGAAATCTTTAAGTAGTGTTGTATGTCTATAGACTGTTCCAAACTGAGGATTAAATATACTATATTATAATCTGAGTTTAGAACAATGAATATCTTAGAGCTATTCTCCGGCACGGCATCGGTCAGCAAAGTACTTAAAGAACTGTACGAAAATTGCGAAATCGTATCGGTTGACATATTGCCGGGTTACAGCCCGACTCATGCAGTCGACATCTTGACCTGGGAATATACCGTGTATCCACCAAAGCACTTTGAGATAATCTGGGCATCTCCGCCATGCACCGAGTATAGTAAGGCAAAGAGACGTAGCCCACGGAATCTAGCCTTGGCTGATAGTATAGTCGAGAGAACATTGCAAATCATTGACTACTTCAAACCTACGTATTGGTACGTCGAGAACCCCGCTGATGGTGGCTTGATGAAACATAGTCCCTGGTTAGGGGGGGAGGGGGAAGTTAGTGTATATTCCTTAAGTATGAAGAAAAAATTTAAATTTTCTGAAGTATGGGAAAACTCAGGCGTCGACGCGGGCCGACGCGTTACACTCCTTAAGTATGGGCTTAAGTATGGGAGCCCTGATTTGTGAAATCTTAGAATGTTAAGAATGTTTGGTCCACTCCGTCCGTCCACTGTCCGTCCGTCCGGTCCGTCCACTGTGGACGGACCGGACGGACCGGACTTTCGTGGACCAATATCACCTCTTCGTTCATGAATTTACGATTGCAAATGTCACAATGATGTCATTGCTTGTTTCCTTTTGTCAACCGTACATCCTTGCTGGCAAATATGCATTTTTGAGATTTGCATTGGGTGCAAGATGGACGATAGGTTTTTCCTCTGAAGCAATCAATACGCGTGATAGGTTCATAATGATTGTCGTGCAACAATATATGAAAGCTGTCATTATAACTTGAATACTCATTGTGTTCGTTGAAGTACGGCGGTTAATACATGATTGGTTCACCGCCAAGTCGTTCAGTGATACCCCACACAAATATATTTCTGCTGTAATGCCTCTCTAAAACTGGAAAGTCTTCGATATTGATTCCTTCGTCAGCATCCTTTTTCGCAAACAATTCCAAACGCAATCGAACGGAAACTGATATTATGTTGCCCTTGTGACCGCTGGCGTCTCGTTTCAGTTGTTTCCACTTATTCTCGTATTGATTTTTACATACAACATTGTCGCTTAGCATTGTATCGAATTTCCGTTTTCTATCAAGCAGTTCCAAAGATTTGATGCCACAGTTATTGCGGGATTCAATCTAAATGACACATTGCTTCAGTCGTAATTCTACGGTGTTTTTTGGTGCGGCTAAGCATCGAGACCCCTTGCCTTCTGGTGGTTTTGAGGAGTAATATTCTACCTCCACATCTTTAGCAACCTCAACCAACTTTTTGCTGCTATCTCCACCCTTAGGACTTTGCAGCATCTCTTCAAACTTCATCATCACATCTTGACGGTCGGAACCTTTCACCCATTTGGATGTAGTCCCATCCTCGAAGACCGCTCTCATTGATGCTTGCTCAACTCCTTTTGTCTTCTCCGGTAACCAATAGTTCAGACTGCTACCATCAGGTGCTGCTCTTTGTAAAAACGTTGTGAATGGTACCTTCAACTTCTCAACGTCTGTGCTAAACTTCTTTATATGTCTCTTGGAATCTCCAATGCTGTACTTTTGAATCTCATCAAGTCTACTTTGTTCTTTGGCAGGTTTCTTCCCTATCTTGGTCCATTGTCGTCTGGTAACTTTCTCAACCTTCTCTTTTGATTTCCGATAGTTCTTCTTGTAATCACGTATAGCTTTGGCTCTATCATCACCGGCTAGGTTTCTACTTTGTAAATTTTCCCAATCGTCGGCTGTAAGCTTATGGCGAGCCTCCGGATTTATTTTTCTTGATTTGGGGGGCATCTTCCTATACTATGCAAATTATATTTTTGTGACGTCCGCTGCTCGGCGTTTTCTAATCTGCTTTTTCATTCTTTCGCGTTTCTCAATATTAGCTATGGAGTCACGGAATGTCTTTACACCCGTATATTCTGCATTAGGTCGTTGAAATACTGGGTCACCTGTTATTGTACCAGTGCTTGTTTGGTCCAAAGGAGCTACCATGATAGGAGCTATCCTACGAGGTGCCTTCGATGGAAGAGCAGGGTCTTTAATAGGCTGTTGGTAGAGTGGTTGTCCGGTTGGAGTTCCATGGTCTAAAGCTGTTCTATTGGCAGATTTCTTTGTCTTTTTGGCCACTGGTCGGCCTCGTAAGCTTTTCAGCTTTTCAGCTTGTGTCATCTTACCGGGCCTCTTTCTAATTCCATGTTCTTCTCTATACTCCTGAGCACATTGCTTCAATTTTGCAATCCAAGTCTCCTTAGTCATATAGTATATCTCATATAAAAGTTCCAAACTGAGGATTAATATTAGTATATCATATCCTTACTTTAGAACACTAAGTCACATCAAGACATTTATTTTCTTAAGGTATCTTATAGTGACCCAATGCCAGTCAAAGGGCAGAAGATTACCGATAGTGAAACGTTGGAACGTCTCGCCAAAATGAGAGAGAAAGCTTTAGAGACACGTCGGGCGAAGGCAAAAGTCAAATCTGATTTGAAAATGGCGGAACAACTTAAGGAAAATGAGAAAGTCGTGGCAGCTCAGGAAACCATTAAGAAAGCTACAACTACGATTAAACCGGAACCGCAGCCAGAATCGGACCCTGAACCTGAGGTTGGACACGTCGTTGTTAAAAAACCTAAGGCACCTAAAAAGAAACCCAAGAAGCAGGTAGTAATAGTTGAATCTGATAGTTCTGAATCAGAAGAAGAACCAGAGGTCATTGTTAGGAAGTCCACACGGCGTAAGCAAAGCCGAGTTGCATCGGACCCGGGGACAATCGAAGATTGTTCCTTTTCACCTCCACCTCGTAAGAAAGATGCAGAATTACATCCTCATTACGACAAAGCGTACAACAGTCTATTTCTATCGTTATAGTATATGCAGTTTCAAAGACTGAAAGATAAATCATATGATATTCAAGTGCCAAAGAGTTCAGCGTTTCCAATTGACACACCCGATGATTTTATTCAATTGCACGGGGTCATATTAGCGTGTGCAAAGCGTGGCACGGGAAAATCATGTAGTCTCACACACCTACTTCGATTGATGAAACAGAACAATGCTTTAGACAGACTTATTCTTGTATCACCAACTTATCACAACAATATGCATTACTATAATGACCTGCCACTCGCTCAATCAGATGTATTAGAGCCTACTGTCGATGTTCCAAATCAGATTGAAGGCATCCTTGATACCGAAGCTCAAGAGTACGATGAATATCAAGAGAAAATGGAACGGTATAAGAAGCTTATGAAGATGTTAAACAACCACAACATCAGTGTGTATGAGATTCCGGGTGAAATGCTATTGGAATTTGGAGATGAGAATGGTAATATTCTTCCTCCGCAACACAAGTATGGTGGCAAACGGCCAGTAATCGCCGCCTTCTTTGATGATACACAAGACACCGACATTATGAGACCATCGAGTAAGCTCAGCAACATGGTTATCAAACATAGACATCTTGGAAAGCTTAAGGACGGGGCCCTTGGAGTGACATTGTTGTTTGCAACTCAGAATTATACCTCAACCTCAGGAGGCTTGCTAAAATCAATAAGAGGTAACCTAACACATATGTTAGTCTTCCGAAATAAGAATCAAAAAGAGATTGATAAAATAGGGGAGGAGGTCGGAGGGGAGATTCCAATCGAGGAATTCAACTCGGTATACAATCAGGCTATACAAGGGCCTCATGATTTCCTGTTTATTGACCTGCATCGGAAACCGAGTCATTTAAGTATGTTCAGAAGGAATTTCAACGAGTGGATTCTTCCCGCTCAAACTCTACAATCATAAACTTTAGACTATTTTTCAGCGTTTGACCTTACTTTATAATTTTTATCAGTTTGTCAACGTAATTGACAACTTCATCAGTCACACAACAACACTCGTCATCATAATGGGAAGGGTCATCTGGCGGACAATTATAAGGCAATGCAATAAGTTTTTCAAGAATCTCCTGGGTGTCTACGTGTGTCGAACCTTCATCTGCATATATTTCCTTTACAATATAATCATGAGCTAGTTCGACTTGTTTGTTGACCGTAAGTTCACCGAGAATAAGTGTCTTGAGAATATTCATTTTTGTTTCGGTATCCATTCTTACTTATGTTAGAATTGAAATCTTTAAGTAGTGTTGTATGTCTATAGACTGTTCCAAACTGAGGATTAAATATACTATATTATAATCTGAGTTTAGAACAATGAATATCTTAGAGCTATTCTCCGGCACGGCATCGGTCAGCAAAGTACTTAAAGAACTGTACGAAAATTGCGAAATCGTATCGGTTGACATATTGCCGGGTTACAGCCCGACTCATGCAGTCGACATCTTGACCTGGGAATATACCGTGTATCCACCAAAGCACTTTGAGATAATCTGGGCATCTCCGCCATGCACCGAGTATAGTAAGGCAAAGAGACGTAGCCCACGGAATCTAGCCTTGGCTGATAGTATAGTCGAGAGAACATTGCAAATCATTGACTACTTCAAACCTACGTATTGGTACGTCGAGAACCCCGCTGATGGTGGCTTGATGAAACATAGACCGGTGATGCAACATATGAACAAATACATACACACGTGTTGCTATTGTCGATATGGCTTTGAGTATAGAAAGGCGACAAACATCTGGACTAATAGACATGGACTAAACCTAAAGATGTGTTACAAACACAGCACACCGTGTCAATCAATGGAATTGTATGGGAAGCATATGAAGTCGGCTCAATATGGCCGAAGCTCGTGTGCAAAGCATGGAGTAGGCAGGGGTAAGGCTGAAAATGCTTTTAGTATACCTCGTGAATTAGTTATTAGTCTTGTGCCAAAGTGAAGATATATTATTATAGTATTAACTTTATTTTCTTCGAGTACTTTAATGGCGACGCAGATATTTAATGCAGATTGTTTTGACATCTTACCGAACATCGAAGCACACTCTGTTGACTTAGGGCTGTTCCATTAATTGTCGCAAGGGGGGTTAGGATTTTCGTTTTTTGTCCGCTGGGGGTGGGGTCGAGAGATGCTTCTGTCCGCTGGGTGGGTGGGGGCAAGAGATGCTGCTGTCCGCTGGGGGGGGGTCTGCGAATCCAGCGTGTCCGGAGGGTGACACGCCAAGATGTCCGGAGGGTGCATGCCATGTCATGTCGACACGTCGGTTCTCGTTCACAATTGGCACATGGGATGGCACACTGGAGTGTACTTGACCATATTCCAGAGTGTTTCTAAGTGTCTTTCCCACTAGTTGTGGGATATTCTTTCATCTCTTTCAATATCTCTTGCTCATCCCACACAATGTCGCTCCCCTTGACAGTCGAGAGCGTGCTTGGCGGTGGGCTTTTACACCGGCATGTCGTTGCCTTCACGGAAGAAGGCTTCACAGCAGACATTTTAAAAGGCCACATCCCTGATGATGACCTGGAAGAGCTCGGTCTGTCACAAGTGGGCATTAGCGTTTTCTGCATGCGTATCTGGACTTTAGCCGCGCTTGGCGACGACTTGTTTCAAGAGAAGATTGATGGCGCTAGTTCAATAGATCTATTAGAGCAGCGCGCAACCAACAAAAATATGCTCATGAACCTGACGAACAATTCGTTAAAGAAAATATTTAAGCGCATGGCGACGCGTCGGGTATTCCTTAACGCTGTTGAGTGTGAGCTCAAGAAACAGTCTGCAGCCGTACCTACCGGTAAGAGCTTCTTGTTAATAAAGTGTGCTCTAATTCGATGTGTTGTGTTGTGTTATATTATAAATTATTACAAGAAGGTGGGGAAGTCGATCCACAAAAAAATATCGAACGGAGTCGCCGGATGAACCCTTCCTCGCGATGTCTCTAGGGGCTTCCAGCCGATGTGTCCGAAGGGTCCACTTACAGTAATCGCCCATATTTAAGAAAACAGGGATTTTGGGCCAGCCAGCCGTACTCATCGAGTTGGGTACCCCCGCCAGCGTCAGCGTCATAAGAGAACTCGAAGAATAGTAAGCCATTTTCTTTCAATTAGCCAGCTATTTTCTTAAATTTTCATTGATAAACGCTTAAAACGGCCATAATTTCAGGAAAAATCGCCTGCGGCGCCAGCACAAAGGTTGCTCATTTCGGGAATTTTCTTAGCCGAAAAAGCCAGCCAGCCGTACGCATCGAGTTGGGTACCCCCCCCAAACGCTGGCTGCTTTCTTAACGTCGGGTTTTCTTAAAAGTGAGTGATTACTGTATGTGTCCGGAGGGAGGGTGGGGTGCTCCGTCGAGTTTGTCCGGAGGGGGGGTGGGGGTCAACAAAGATGATGTCCGCTGGGGGGGAGGGGGGTCAAAGGGCATGTCCTAACCCCCCCTTACGACAATAAATGGAACAGCCCTTAGCTATCTTAGATTTACCTTACAATCAAACTGCATGCAAGTTCGATAAGCAGATAATTGATTTGGATACGTTATGGACGCAGCTGAAACGGGTCGGTAAGCCACGCACTGCATATGTATTCTTCTGCACGACTCGGTTTGGACATAAGTTAATTTCCAGCAATCAAAAGTTGTTCAGATATGATATCGTGTGGCAGAAAACAGTCAGTTCTGGATTTTATCATTGCAATCAGATGCCACTACGCAGTCATGAGATGCTGTATGTATTCTATGATAAGTTACCGACCTACAATCCACAAATGACTGACGGTAAACCGTACACACGTGTGCCGGGTAGACGCACTGAATTATATACCGGAAACAGTCCGAGAATTAATACAACATCTGATGGTAAACGATTTCCGAAGTCTGTGATAACTATTGCGAACGGTAATCACAAAAGCAAACACCCGACGGCGAAGCCTTACGATATATTGGAATGGATTGTTAAAACTTATTCCAATGAGAATGATAAAGTGTTAGACCCATTCATGGGTATCGGTACGGTGGGTAAAGTGTGCCATAATGATAATCGCAGATTTATTGGTGTTGAAAGAAGTAATGAATATTATGTTAAAGCTGAGCAGATGTTGCTATAATGATATGTTAAGTGTTTGTTATCACTGCAGGTATGTCCCTTTACATGCCACTAAACAAACAAGTAATTCGCAAAAGTTAAGCATGAACGTGCACTCTAAATAAACAACAAGTAATTCGCAAAAGTTAAGCAGGATCGTGCACTCGAAAACAACAAGTTACCAAGGAGTGTTCTCTTAATAACAAATATCAAATTAATCCATGGCGTTAAGGCTACGAATGTCTGTCAGTCTTCCTCTACGGCTGCCTTGTAACTGTGACTGCACAGCTCGGGACGGCTCGTGCGTTCTTGGTGGCATTCGCACAATCGAGGGCTTGAGTGAACATATGAACCGAGTCGTTGTAACATCCGACACTCCGGTAGTTGCCGGTTTTATTCACAAAGTGCTGGAAGTTGTTTCTCTCTATAGCAGTTGTGTGAGAAGGCAAACCGAGCAGAATGTTTGCATGCTTGTGTTTAAGATCACCCTCCTTCGCCGTGCTACTCCGGGTGATGCGGCCCTCTGCAACGCGGAGTAACTCCGCATCGCACAGCGGGGTGACCTCGCGGGTACGTTTTTCAGCACGTTTTTTTCCCATACCTGAAACGAGAAGAGAAAGTTTAAGAGTTGAAGAGGTACCGGAGTACCTGCAAAACACACACATGCGAAAACATTCGGGTCAGTGTATACCTTATTCAAAGGCGTTTTCTTCCTCCTCAGACTCCTCCTCAAACTCCTCAGACTCATCCTGAGACTCCTCCTCGGACTCTTCCTCCAATTCGGTAATGCGACGCTTAAGTTTCGCTATTTCCTCGTCCTGTTCCTTGGCGTTCTTGAGCCGACCCTCGAGTTTCGCGTTCGCAGCTTTGAGGTCAGTTGAGGTCAGAGCGAGCTTTTCAATTGCAGCTTTGAGCTGCGACTCCAGCTCTCGGACGCGTTCACTCTGCTCATCCGACGACTCTGCTTGGAAGCAGGGCTCAACTTGGAGCTTGCCAAGCTTTTTCGACACAGCCTGCAGACTCGCATCGAGATCCTTTAAGGGCGACTCTTTAACGGGCGTGTTCCTGGCTGACTTCGGTATGTATTTTTCGTACGCTGGACCCGCATCTGGGGTACGACTGGCGACTATTGCTGAGTCCACGAGAGCGGTTGACACTTGCTGGTTATGCTTGAACTTTTTGAACTCGGCAGCGGACGAATTCACGACCTCGACTGTGTATCGTTCCGACTCACGCATCACCTCCACGCTCTCATCGTCACTGTCACAAGCCTGCTCAGTCTTTGCAGCACGGTCGGCTACCACAGCGTTCTTCATCAACATGCTAATAGGTTCACAGCGGAGTTTCCACAAAGGCGGATCGTTGACGCCTACTATTTTACCGAACAAGGGATTAGCCTGTGCTGGATCAAGCAAGTGCTTAATTCTATTAAACTGTTCCTCAAGGCATACAGGATGCTGGGTACTAGCCTTCCTGCGACACTTGCACAAGATTCCCTTCGCATTAAAGTACCAAAAGCCGCAAGTATGGTCAAACGCTAAACCTCCGTTACGATGAGCTCCACCCGGACTCTGGTAGGTAACAACGGGGTGCCAAATGCCATTTTTTGTTTGAACGCCTGCGGAAGCCATTATATTACCTTGGAAAGTGCTGCTGAAAGTCTGCTGCTGCTCAAACGGTGAAAGTTTTCGGAAATAAGTTTGACTGTTTCGAAATAAACGGTTAAAACAATTGTCGCTACTATCGTTATCCTCAAGTGCGTCACATACCTCCTTCCGGCGAACTGTCCATCATCTGACCATCAACTGACAATCAACTGACCATCGTCTGGCGATACTCGACATAAAATCCAAAATTATAAAAATCAAAACTTCAATTGGAAGATGGTCAGTTGATGGTCAGTTGATTGTCAGTTGATGGTCAGATGTTTGTTTAGGTTGCCGGTAATTGGTGAATCGATAATAAGGATACATAAAAAAATCGTCTGTGATACGATTCCAGACAATGAAAAAAAATCGTGCGTGCTTTTTTGCGATTTTGTGTTTTGGGATTTTTTCAGACTCTGGAAAAAAGGTAGAGAAATTTCGCTATCTGCAGACTGCAGTTTTTGACGTTTTAAGGCTCTGTTTTCGCCCATTTTTGGCAGTATTTTTCGCGGGTGATGCTAGGAACTGTTCCAAAGCAGGGTTTAATACTATAGTAATATAATCTCACTTTAGAACACTATATCGGTCATTTTGGGGCCAAAAACGTCGGGCTCAACTTTTTGCGATTTTCGATATCTTGACCTTTTTTTTTGCGATTTTTGACCTCGGAGCCTTTGTTCCAAACTGGGGATTAATATTAGAGTATTATATCCTTACTTTAGAACATGAATAAACACCTTAAGGCTTATCTTCAATGTATATATTAGTATGGCTCGCAGCGAAACCTTGAAGTTAGCCCAAAAACGGTATAGAGAGAGACATGTTGACAAATCTAGGGAAATTTCAAGGAAGAGTTCTCAAACTTATTATGCCTTACATAAGAACGAGATAAATGCCAAAAAACGAGAAGCATATAGGCTAAAAAAGTATGCAGAAAAAATCTCGCATGTATAGATTTTTTTGTTTCGTGTGACTATATCAACTACTTAAAGAAAAGAGTTGTGACTATATATAAGAAACCATGGCTATGCAATGCAATCCTTCTTATGATGACACTCTCGTTCTCAAAAACATGGTTAAGCACAAGTTATGGAAAAACTCGAAAGAACCAATGACGTCCAACTTTTACAACGATAAGAATGTTCAATTTATTGGAATTGAATCTTGTAAATCCTACAACGTTGGTCTCTTTGGAGGCAAAGTGAACAACATCATTGTGGTTGATTTGGACTCACACAAGTGGGATTTGAAAACACATCCTTGGGTGAAAAAGTTCGGACAAGCTCTTAGGAAGTTTGATACATACACCGTCAAAACATGTAGTGGAGGTTATCATTTGTATTTTTTGTATGACGATGACTTCGCCGACAAGAAGAATAGCTCGATAGGGATTGATGTGTTGAGCAATGGAACATACATTGTGGCACCTCATTCACACATATATAATATCAAAAAGAACATCATTCATAAGGATTACACCGTATACCACGACACATCCATCAAGCCGATACCCGAAAACTTAAAGCAATTCTTGTTTGAACACATTTACACATCCAGCTCACAAAAAAATGAAAATACCGGAAAGTATGAAGTTAAACCTAAAAAGGAATTTGAATATGAAGGAGACGTGCATTACAACTTAAGCAATAAGAACATTGATAGTATATTGGACATGTTGCCTAACAATATCATCGATAATTTCGGAGATTTTTTCAAAATCACCACCGCCATGAAAGGATTGAACCAATATGACAAGTGGGATGCATTTTGCAAAACCAAACCTAACTATCACCAAGATACCAACAATCAAACTTGGAATTCATGTAAGCCCAATGGCGACTTCGATGCCATCGGGTGGCTCTTATCTAGGAATGAGGACATCATTAATTATCACAAAATGAAACCGACACCCAAGAATACCATCAAGCCACATGTGATTTGGAATCGGAAGTACCTTCAAAAAACTAGAGGTGAAGACATCTATGAGGTTGGTAAATCGTACATCATGAAATCAAAACCCGGAACTTCCAAAACTACAAGTGTAAGGGACCATATCGCTCACAACAACCTTAATTTTATAGTCATAGTTTCGAGAGTGACTTTGGGAGAAACAATACACCAAACCTTTAATGAGAGCGGAGTTGAATGCAAATTTTACAAGAATGAAGAGGACATACAAAGGGGAGAAAATATCGTGATACAAGTTGATAGCCTTGCAAAATTGAGAAGATTAGACCTGAGTGGGTACACAATATTTATCGATGAGTTCAATTCACTATTGAAGCACGTGATTGGTAGTGAGACATTGAACGCTAGGCGGGTCGATGTGTGGGTCAGATTGAAACAAGTATTGAATAATTGCAAGAACTACATAGCGGTTGACGCGGACATAAGTGACCGATGCATGAAGTACATGAATTTGGTCTATTAAAAAATCTGATAAAAATAGCATCTGCCTACACCATTTTGGTAAAATTTCCAGCCTAGATTTCTTAATATATATGAACTTTATGAAATGACCCTTAAGATAGTCAGCCAGCACCATATTTCTTATCATGGGGGTGATTCCATAGAAAAAAGTCAGTCAGCTTTTTCTCATCAACTTGGGTAACCCCCCTCCCCCAAAGGCTGGCTGGTTCCTTAACGTCGAGGTTCCTTAAAGGTGAGTGATTATTACTCGCATGACCTCGCATGACATCGCCGGATGACAGTCGCGACAGGAGCCAATGAAATCGCTGCGATCAACACATTTGCTTTCCTAAGTTTCGGTGTAGCACAGGCCTAAGCTGAAAGCTTCGAGAATGAAAGTTGATGACACTGTCATGAACGTCAGCTGTACAGTATCGAGTATGGGCTCGTGGCCTAGCCCCGATGGAAATCAAGCTGCTTCTCACATTTTTTTGGGGGTGTGTGTGTGTGGGGGGGGAGGAGAGCCTGGGGCGGCCGTGACCCGTAGGGGAATCGACCATGGTTTGTCCAGTTTGTATGGGCTGGCCGAACTCCGATGGAAATCAAGCTGCTTCTCACATTTGGGGTGGTGGTGGGGGGCTCCCCCAGGGTGGCCGTGACCCGTAGGGGAATCGACGGCTTATTATTAATGAAATTTTATTCTTTGACGCTTTGACGCTTTTCGACTGTCACGCTTTTCGCGCTCACGCTCTTTTTATTGAGAGACTTCATTTCGTTGAGACGTCGAGACCAGGTACAGTGCATGCATCACCGAACTAATACGTTCGAGGTAAGAGATTGGTATTAGTTCAGTGCTAGTATTAGTTGAGTGATTAAACTAATAAATTATTAGTTCAATGATTAAACTAATAATTTATTAGTTCAATCATTGAACTAATAATCTATTAGTTCAGTCATTGAACTAATACATATTAGTTCAGTGCACTGAACTAATAAACTTTTAGTTTAATCGGTGATGTAATAGTTTATTACTTTGGGCATTGAACTAAACTGACACGTGCGGTGAGATGTAATATTGCGGTGAGATGCAGTAACGCGGTGAGATGTAATATTCCGGTGAGATGTGATAACGCGGTGAGATGTAATATGCCGGTGATATGTAGCCCTGCAGTACTTTTACTCATCTCGTCACGGGCAGGTCGGGCAGGAACAAGGAAGGCCCAGATTCTATAGTATTCTCTATAGCAACGGAATGAAATAAACACCACGCCGCAGTTTTTAAGAATGTTGTGAATGCACATTCACTACAGTAGGGTTATGTATTCACATGGCATTCAATTTTGCTATTTGCTTACAAAATATGTATACATCTAATTATTCCATGTGATCAGCATCCTCCTCATCAAAATCAAGCAGATCCTCAGTTTCTTCCTCCATCAACCTGGCACCGTCACCCTGGTGTGGTGCTCCTGCAGGCCACGGTGGGACACTGTCTTGGGTCTCAGGAACCACCGAAACCAAGCTGTCCTGCAGATCCTCCTCCAGGTCACTGACCCCTTCCCCCTCCCAGTCACTGTCCCTCAGGCTTCCCTCACTTCCTGCAGCACTTGGTTCACCTGCAACTGCTGGAGAAAAAAAGTTGTCCACCTTGGTTTGCCTTGCCCCATCTGACACCAACATCTTTGTCAGTTGCCAGGACAACCAACTTACTGTCTCTGCTGACTGTACCCCAAGCTGCTTTACATTCTCCTGGGTGAATAGTTCCAATTGCTGGGCCATCTCCCTAGCCCGCTTCAAGGAAGGGACTATCAACTCAGGGTCACTTTCACCACTGTCACGCTGATCTTCTGTCTCCTCCTCGGCAGAAGACATAAGCTCCTCAGGTTCAATTTGAAGCACTTCTGCCACAATCGTGCTCACCTCCTTCTGTTCCTCAATCACAACCTCATCTGAGTCAAGCACAAACTCCTCTGCCGTCTCCGTGTCCGAACTCTCCAGGCCCATCTGACCCATCAACAGCTGCAGCTCCGCCATTGCACCCTCACACTCCACGGGCAACATCGTGTTACCAACCACGTAATGTGTGGGTTTCCTTTCCCTGTGTCCCATACTGTATGGTACCTTCCCTCCTGCTCCTGATCGTGACTTTCCAGGATTGGGAGGATCCCACTTTTCATCCAGCAGTTGCAGACCGTTGTTTCTGAAACGCTGTCCCATGAATGCTTCAACCAGATGAGGGCTTGCCGCACGTTGACACGTATTTTGTCAGCCCTAGCGTTAGCACCGGCGTCGAGAATAGATTGAACCTCTGCAACTATGAAGTGCGACAGACTGCCCCTATAATACACTTTCATTGCTGCGATGATGCCTTGGTCAGCGGGCTGTGTTTTCGCTGTGGCATTGGGCTCGAAAAATACTAAGAGCAAGTTGCCCTTGTACTTGTACCCCTTGGCACCTAACTCACGCATCCAGGTCGGCAGTGGCTGTGCGTCATGCGGCCTGTCGTGTGACGAGGCATTGTCACAAGTCAACATGAACTCCTGAGACGCATCCTGACAATTCACCAAGTGAAAGTCGCGCAAAGAGTCCTCGAAACTGTTCTGATTTTGCCAGGCCTTTGCGTTCCACGTGTAATGAACGCCGATATCTGCAGGCTTCCAGGTGCGGCCAAATGCTCGAGGTTTCGCGGCGCTAGCAATCACATGCAGTTTACCCTTCTGACCATCAGTGCGAGTGTATATACTGACTGTTATACGATCCTTTGAAAGTTTTCTTCCGGAACGTTTCTTTTTCCTAAGGCTCCTGGTGGGCAACCTACGCCAATACAAGCCAGTCTCGTCCATATTCCAAACCTTATCCATACCGAAATGCGAAATAAGTCGTTTGGGGAAAAGAGCACGAATCTTCTGAACACTTTCCATATCAGTCGAATCTGCCTCTCCATGCTCCACAAGAAAGGAGATGCCATACCGCACCTTGAACTTGGTGAGCCAAGTCTGGGAGAATCGGAATTTCTCGTACAAGGTGGTGCCTTGAGCAACCAACTCTTCACCGATCTCGCGCGCTTTTGTCAATAGGATTTCGTCGTTGATCGGGGCTGCGGCATTTTCGAGCTGAAGAAACCAAGCGTACAAAGCCTTCTCTAGTTCCGGAACGTAGGATCCCCTATCCTCCTTAAGAGCCTTATCCTTGCTTGAATAAGTTTCGAACTTTGATTCTAACTCTTTTAGCTTCTTAAGAGTTGCTGATATCGTAGCTTGGCTGGGCGCTTTTGGCAAGTTGTAAAAATTCTGTACTCTCCTCGCTAGCTCTGCTTCAGGGCTCTATATCGGTTTGGTTTTTCGGTATCGATACAATCCGATATCCGAAAAACGGCATCGATAATCGGCACAATCGATAAATAATCGATTACTTGGACATTTATATGTATTTTGTTATAAAATCAAATATGGAACACCAAAACCTGCACAATCGATAGTTAGACATTGCAATCCGATAATCGGCGAGAAATACGATATATCGATAG
>LGRX02012670.1:0-25349 GCA_001247695.2 Cymbomonas tetramitiformis
TCATATACCTGGTTGATATATGATAAAAAGTGTCATCACAGTCGTCCTCACCACCACAACACGACAACGCCCTCTCCCCCACCTACCCGAGTCCCACGCCTCTACCGCTGCCGCATCCATACAGCACCTCCATGTTTTGTGTGCCAGCGACTCAGATCACTGCTCTAATCATGGGGATAGTCATATACCTGGTTGATATATGATAAACAGTGTCATCACAGTCGTCCTCACCACCACAACACGACAAAGCCCTCTCCCCCACCTACCCGAGTCCCACGCCTCTACCGCTGCCGCATCTATACAGCACCTCCGTGTTTTGTGTGCCTTCGACTCAGATCACTGCTCTAATCATGGGGATAGTCATATACCTGGTTGATATATGATAAACAGTGTCATCACAGTCGTCCTCACCACCACAACACGACAACGCCCTCTCCCCCACCTACCCGAGTCCCACGCCTCTACCGCTGCCGCATCCATACAGCACCTCCATGTTTTGTGTGCCAGCGACTCAGATCACTGCTCTAATCATGGGGATAGTCATATACCTGGTTGATATATGATAAACAGTGTCATCACAGTCGTCCTCACCACCACAACTCGACAACGCCCTCTCCCCCGCCTACCCGACTACCACATCTCTACCCCTGCCGCATCTACACAGCACCTCCGTGTATTGTGTGCCTTCGACTCAGATCACTGCTCTAATCATGGGGATAGTCATATACCTGGTTGATATATGATAAACAGTGTCATCACAGTCGTCATCACCATCACAACACGACAATTCCCTCTCCCCAACCTACCCAAATACAACACCTCTAGCGCTGCCGAGGCCCCTGCTAGGTTATGTGCATGTGCGAGGCCCCTGCTCGCACCAGTCCATGTTCGGCAGTGGCAGGGCTGCCATACTTCGCAGCGGTAGCCCCATCTCAGAATGCGGCTCTCTTCACGGGCGCCCACTATCCATCGCAACGGTGGTGTATGCGAAATCGACATGCAGGAACAGCTGGGTAGCATGCACAGATTTCTGCGCGGGGAGGGGGCAGGGGGCAGGGGCAGGGGCAGGGGCAGAAGGTTGGGGGGATCACCACTTAAGGAGTATGAAAGCAACATAGGCTGGATCATGATGAGGGAGGACACGACACCCTCCCGTTGCAAGATCATGCGATAGTGTGCTGTCTCATCCGGGCTGTTGTTGAACACCTGATGCGCAGGGAGCCTCCGAAGTGAGAAAATCCACATGCTCGCCGCCGCTCCATTCGGTATCTGGCCCTTTTGTTAACTTATCCTACCACTGTGGTACAATCGGCGCATCTCACGGCGTCTTCCGGTGAGCAAGAAGATCGGCGCTACATGGCGTCGGCATTAAGACTGAACCATGCATGGTTCGGCAAGCGGGTGAGTTGCTACAGCGGCGGGAGTGGAGATTAACCTGAACGAATTGGGAACGGCGCAGATTGAACATGAACTGGGGGAAAATCGACATATTGGGGGCAAGTTGGAACGACTGCGGGTCATCCTTTCGGAACTCCCCAAAGCGCTTGGCAACGTTGATTAATTTGCGGTCAATCCAACGCATGGGATCAAATTCGTCGTCATTTTCCATCTGCAGCACCCAAGCGCAACCCTCACTCAGCACCGCAAGTAAAGGAGGCGAAGGGTGGCGGAGATGTGGTGGACGGGCGGGCAGTGAGGAGTCAGAACTTGCCTTGAACGCAGCCAGGCGCCCAAGCAGCACCGCGGAAGCCTCCTGATCGAACCCAGCCACCAGATGCTGCGTGTTTGTGCCATCTGTCCACGCGCGTGTCATCGTCGTTGCTCTCAGCCGCACCTCTCCCGATGGCAGCTGCCGGGTTGTCACAAACTGGCACACCACATCCCACAGTCACCCCGTATCTCAGATCCAAGCCGCATTGTCCATGCCGCCCCACAGTCACCCCATATCTCAGATCCAAGCCGCATTCTCCATGCCGCCCCATCCTGTCCATCGCCTATGTTTCATGTAGCCACTAAAATCTGCCCAGTGCCTCACGCATCAGCGGAGCACCAGGCTCCATCCTCTGTCACAGAGGTCATCAGGCCCGAGTGGGCGCCGGCGGGTGCACCTGCAAGAAAAATTGCTGCTGCTGAGGTGGTGACCCCTGTTTGTCATCTGCTTTAGGATTGGCCACCTCGAAGAAGCAACAAATGGTGGACGCCGCGTCCAGTCCGCAGAGCCTGCCCGCCGGCCACCCTCCGAGCGGTGCATAACCGACTGAGTAACTCCACAACTCGTTGCGGGTGGAAACTCGCTATTCGACACTCAGCCTCACCTCCGCCAGCTCAGGACATTCGAAGAAATGCTGTGGGGTTCAGCAAAGAGCAGGGGTGGGGGAAGAGCAAGGGTGCCGGGATCAGGGGTGTCGGGAAAGCGGGGGTGCTGGGAAATCAGGGGTGGCAGGAGGCGCACCGCCACGCCGTCGTGCCGCCCATTCCCACCGGGGTATCGGCAACCGCCTGCAAGCCACAGCCGCGGGGCCAAGCTCACTTTGTTGTAATCACATGGGGCGCGTAAGGAGGCATGGAGACTAGAGGGGCGGGAAGGAGGCAGGTTAAAAGAGGGGCGGAAGGAGCCAGGGGGGCGGGAAGGGGTCGAGGATCACCTGGCTCTTCTTATCAAGAGGGGCACACGGCCCGATGACGCCGGCAACCTTAACATCACGCGAGGGGATGACCTCGAAGGTGCCACGCGCTGCCAGCCCCAGGGATGCCTCGCTAGCCCCCTCGCGGCTAATGAGGCGCCGGAAAGACTCCTTGAACATTTGGTGGTGGAAACCCTCGGCAAGCACGGACACGCCTCCTGTCCGCTCGCAGATGATCTTCATCTCCGCTAGTCCGACCTGCGAGAAAGTGAGGTCTCTAAGGCACCGTCTAGCCGCAGAGGGCTGCGCAGCATCACGGGCAGTCCTCGGGAACCCGCCAGTGACGGAGGCAAGCCGGCGGACCGTCTCCGATCAGTGGGGTCCAGCCGGAGGCGCCGCCACAACAGGTGCCCCTTCGTTGGCACCACGAGCCTGCAGCAGGTCAGCGCCGAGGTTCACAGCGCCGAGATTCAGTCAACTTCGTAGCTCCCCTCGAAGAGTGGAAGCTGGCACCGTAGGGTAGCACGGGGTACTGGATGCCAATCGGCCGTACCTGATCTAGAGCACAAGCGAAGATGTCAACAACGTGGCCGTTCTTAACAAGTTCCGTCGACATAGCCTCGTAGAACTTTTTTGCCTGCAGGAGCCAGCACGGCGTGGGGAAGCGTCACCACTTAGCAGGAACCGCTGCACTCAAGGCTGTGCGGGGGCTGCACTAGCCTCAAAGAAAAAGGCTAGCGCTGCGGAAGGCGACGCCTCCAAAGCACAGGCACGCGTCTGTCATACGAGACTTCAGGGGGCGATCTGTCCTCCGGCCTCACAGATCCAAGTGGCTTGGAAGGCCGACGAGGAGAGTGCGCACTGCTCCGGTTTCGCTCTACGGGTTGGCTCTGTCACGACCCAGATGAGGTGACGTGGCACAGGGAGCTCGCAGCAGGCGACTGGACACTGCGCACCCAGCACACACCATGCTTGGGGCAAAGCTTGGAAAAGCTTGCCCAGGGACACGAAGAGAGGGGCGGCCAGAGTCAGAGGACCCGCAACGGGGAGTTCAACACAACCTACCTTTTTGTAGTAGGGGACGGTGTCCTTGTTAATGTCCTTGTGCTGACGAATGGCTTCATCTTTTTTCTTGCCAACGATGGCGCCGGGCCCCTCCGTGCAAGGCCCCCCTAAGAAGAGAAGGACGCGGCCGGCCGTCCCTGCGGCACCGGCTCCAAGGAGTCCAACGGCAACCTGCATCGCGATACCAGTGCAGCGCGAAGCCCGATCCTCGGGGGTTGCCGGGAACGCGTCAGACTGAAGCTCCTCCAGCACCCCCGAGAGCTGGAACTCGCAATCCTGCATCAAGGATCGGCGGCGCCACGTCAGTGCACTCACCAAACACCTCACCCCGCCACTGCACGGACCACTCTGGCCACTAGTGCAAGACCAACACCAGAGAGGCTCGCAGCCTCTCCGAATATGCGATATGATTCGAGATCTGGTGCTGGCCGGGAGATCCCAAGAGGTCGGCGCGAGGTCCAATGTGTCCAGTGGTCCAGGAGATTTCAGTCGCAAGCCAAGCTAAGCCCCAAGCTTGCAGGCGGAACAGACATAGCGTGAACATAGGCACGGCATCGCAATCGCGTGCTGAGCGGGAACGTACCGAGAGAGGCAGCAAGAAGCGATCGATGCCGGCATTACTGCCGCCTGCTGGCTGGCCCTGGGCCGCAGGCCGTCCTTGTATTCCCCGCATACCAAGCTGATCCTGGATCTTGGCCATGCTCACCTGGCAGCGGCAACACACCCAACGCTCAGTGGTCCCGGCGAGGCCTCGCGCAGCGGCAGGCTAGAGGGCCGTGGGTCCAGGAGCCAGACGTCGAGCAGCAGCGATGAGAGAGCCGAGGCAGGATGGAGACACGGTAGCAGGTGCCCACCTCCTTCGAGCCTCGGAACACGTACGACTTGGAGCAGTCCTGGAAGCCGAGCTCGTGCACGTGGACCTGCTCGCAGAAAGGGTTGCACCAATGAGAAAAGGAAACCCTGATGCCAGAGGGCGGAGATGCTTCTAGTGAAGGATTTAGTGCAGCTTATCACGTGCCGCAAACGAGTGCAGGCAAGCAGGGTCGGAAGTCGAAAGGGGCGTGCTACGACTGTGGGATGGGGAAGGGGCAGGAAGAGGGAAGGGTGCGTGATCGTGCAATCGGGCGGGCAGCATGCAGTGCGACTGGGGGAGGGTCAGCCAGTGGGTAGAGGAAGGACGAGCGGTGTGGCATGCGTGAGTGGGGGCGCCAAGCCACAAGGGGGGTTCACGTGAGTTCCGAAGGTGACCAGTCCCACGAGAGCGTTCTCTGGCAAAAGGGACAGCGCCTGTGCAACCCACCCCCGCGTGTGGACGCTGAGTGTCCGGTGAGGGACCCGGCAGCGCCGAGCTGAACTGCCGCAGAGTAAGAGTGCCCCGCGTTTAAGAATCTGCAGCACACGATACACTTCACTCTCGGAATAACTCGACGACAATGAGGGCCTGGCATCGGCAGCGCACAAGGAAGGCGGCTGCACCGCCTTCCAGATCTATTTTCTCTTAGAAAGGGCGACGCGGTTGGTTGACGCGCCGCTTGCTACGGTCAGCAATACCGCCCGAAGACTACTCGGCGCACTGCACTGTAGGGAAAACGGAGAACTCTGAGGGATCGTATGGGCCTGCAAACTCTCGATGGCACTGCCGAGATCTTAACATAGAACATGAGATGGGAGCTGGGCGTACCTGGGTGAGAGAGGCCTTGAGAGCGCCTAGATCATCCTCAGCCAGGCACGTATCCACTACTAAGAGGTACACCGGCGCTGTCACAGCCGCCTGAACCAAAGCCAAGGGTGTGCTTTAAAGGCTGTCAACGGAAATTCTGTGCTCTGCCCCGTCACCCTCGAGGAGGACGATCACGCGCACTCGACAAAGGTACGTGGACTAATGAGTCCTTTCCCACCAGATCTTTTTGAGACCTACCCGTTGCGAAGCCTCCAGGATCTCTAAGAGTTCCTGCACTGGGTTGGCCGCGCTTGCGATCACTAAAGGCTTGAAGGCAACGTGGGGTGTCGAAATAGGAAAGGTAGGCAAACACGATTTTGCCCTGCACGACAACACGTTGCAGAGCAGACCATGGGGTGCTTGCAGCCGTGAGGGAGTAGCGGCAGCTAAGGTACAGCACGCTGATCGAGGCGGTGTTCGAGACAACAGACCTGCTGAGGCAGCTGGTACTCGATGCTGGTGTAGTTGGGGAACAGCTCAGCCTGTTCCAATCGAACGAGCGCCCGCCTCTAAAGCTCTCAGTTACCATAAGAACGTCGCAGACCGATCGAGTTAGTGCAGGTCCGTTGGGTGGACCCTGGTGCCGCGTCGGGCTACTACAGTGAGGAAGAATGCGGGAGCAAGTCAGCGTGGCGCGGGCACGCGCGCAGACGCCGTGTCAAGGCAGGGACCATCCAGCAAAAACTACCAGGACAGTACCCTTGTACACCTAAGGAAATGAGCGGTAAGGCAAGGGTTCTGTTCGAACCGGTAGATTGTTCTCTGCGATGGAGGCGTAGTGCGGCGGGAAGTGATTTCGCGAGTAGCAGAACGGACAAATCCAGATCTTGCCTGGTTTGGGGGAGTCGACCGAACACTTCAGCATCACAAAGGGCAAGTAAACAAGATGAGCAAACGGGCAGAGGACTTGGAAAGAACGCGCAAGGGTAGCCAAAAGGAGGGCCATAAAGCGCCCTGACAGATGAAGTGCGCAAAAACATACCTACGTAGTCCACGCGAGAGAAGGGGTTCAGGCACGCCCCGCAGGAGCGGCAGCGGACGGGTTCATACGGCACGACCTGTAAGCAGAGGGGAGGCTAAGTTCGAGGGGTCGAGGACCAAGCCCAGAAGGTGGTAAAGAAGGTAACATCGCCTTTGAAACGGCAAAAGCGATGAATGCAGCAGTGGGAAGAGCCGAGCGCGTCTTCTTATTTTCGTGAACGCGTTGAAACTGTTGATTGGCGCGTTCAGTTCCTTGCTAGGATCGCCCTTTCAAATCGAGCCAAAGAGGATTAAGGCACACGGTGGTAACTTGTACTCATAATCGAACAAGGAAAAAGGTACCGAGAGGGCGTGATCGGAGTCAAAGGTGTTTTAGTTACGATTGGCAAACGAGTTGTGAGTCGATAACAGTTGAGCAACTTTACGGGATAAAACCGTAACAACGGTGTGTTTCCCTCAGTTTCTCTCTGCTGCAAAACTATTGTAACTTGTAGACTTGAAGCAATTCAGGAAACCTTGAAGCACGCGCAATAGGAATACAGAAAGAAATGGAAAGAAAAGTCACCGGCATATCGGGAAGGTGCTTCGCAGGCGTGACAAAGGCGCCGAGAGGAACAACACATTTTGTCGCTTCCACTCGATTGTTAGGCCAGACATTCCTGGAAAATAATTGTGAGGGTGTAAGCACTTGGATGTCGGTCAAAAAAGATCGAAGAAAAAGGCCACAAGTGTGCGTCAATCATGGAAACGTCGCCCACTCCGCCTCATTTCAACGGTAAATTCTGGATGAAAATCATCCTAATATAAAATTTTGAAGCGTGGCACTGGTGATACTGAAATGATAAGGGGAAACACTTGGAAACCGCGTCAGCGGGTTATGATACCAAAACTGGACGGAAAATGCAGGATCAAGTTGATCTTTCAAGGATGAAGTTTTTCGTATTTAAAGCGCATATATATGCCGCGCTAAACAATAAGAAAATCTTAGGGCTAGGAATATGACGTGCAAATTGGGTCCATTCCGACTCTGCGAGCTTTCTGTTGTGCGGGCAGGAAATTAAGTACTGGCATAAAACCCTGGCCACAGCAAGATTACCATGAGAGCCGGACACCCTCTTTCGCTTCTATTTCGTTGAAGTCCATGTTGGCAAGCTATACCCGCGCCAAAGGTAAAGGTTTCAAGAACTCGTATGCGATGCTCAAGAACCCTTAAGCTTATTACGCTTGGGGTAGTTTTTTGAGAGGCCCACTTCGGTCGGGTCCTCACGTCAGGTGTCCAAACGCTTTCTCCTTACTTTACGTTTAGAAGTGTTCCTCGCAAATCAGAACCGGAAAAAAGCACGTACTTGCGTCGCATCCGTCAGTTGGACACAATGACGCACAGATCGACGAACAAAGTACGACGTAAAATTCAGGTCGTTGCTGACGTTGCTATCAGACGTATGATTATTGGTGGAAGCATGTCAGTTGCATTTTGGGATTCCTCTGCACCATCGGTAGCAAGGCGAAGGGGGGGAAAACGGCGAGTTCGAAACTTCCCACTCCACTAAGCAGTCAAACTCCCCCCCTTCGTGTTCGAGGTGGGGGCTGGTCAGACTTGGCTGTTGGCACAATTGAAAGAAGTTTATAGTTATAAACTTTTAAAAAGTTAT
Organism: Cymbomonas tetramitiformis; assembly: GCA_001247695.2. Classification (NCBI taxonomy): domain Eukaryota; kingdom Viridiplantae; phylum Chlorophyta; class Pyramimonadophyceae; order Pyramimonadales; family Pyramimonadaceae; genus Cymbomonas; species Cymbomonas tetramitiformis. The sequence continues at coordinate 8,043 of LGRX02012670.1, forward strand.
GCGACTCACCGGACACTACAGTACCGGACTAGGTCCGAGAAACGGGCGGAGCCCTGTGGCAGCGGAGCTGCGTTTTCCGCCCGGCTGAAAGCAAGGCGTGGTATCGGTTGTGCCGATATTCTGATATATCACACCGCCCGCACAGCATCGTGGATTTGCTTCTAGCTAGGTTGAGAAAGGCTTATAGAAAGGATGATCCACAGAAAACACGCAGGGCCGGGTGCTCGGAACGGTGATAACATAAAACTAGAGAGACAGACATACGGACTGTCTAAATAGAGAAGGCTAACGTGACGGGGACACGGTCACGGGTGACACATGCCACACACAGTGAGGGGTGACGCAAGGAGAAGCAGGCCCCCATACAGTGGGGGGGAAATCGGCTTCCCCGTGACACCACCTCACCCCGAAGGTGTGAGTGTCATGAAAGAGGAGATATATATAATAGGTATATATATCACTGCAGAGACGGAAACTGGACTACGTTCGGGCTTCCGATAGACGAGGACTAAGATGAAGATAATAAAATACCGAGGTGGTTTATTGTCGGGCGATCACGCGGGGTGGCAGGTTGCAAGTGACACTCAGGGCAAGGGGTGACACTACGGGGACACTGACTGTCATACGTGACACAAAGTCATGTTCCGCGTGAGAGTGGTAATCCCAGAGCAAGCAAACCCTAAAACCTAAACCCAATGTCACTTAATGTCAGAGTTCAAGGGACCATTGCAGCTAGCTAACAGCTGGCATGATGCGGTGTCACTCTGCAAGACAATTGCAGCTAAGGTCTAGACTAGCTCACTCAACATGTCGGTTGCGATGTGGCCGCGTATTCACTAAGTGGTGGCGGCGGTCTCCTCGAAGATGTCGAGGGGCATCCAGACGACGAATCAACCAACTCCTGTGCGGTGCCAATGCCAAAAGTAGCCTGGCACCACCAGAGCGAATGCGTCGATGAGAAGGGGTTGGGGAGGTGGAAGGTGAAAAATGCGGTAAGGGAACGTGATCGAGGTCATGGGGAGGAACTCGAAAGGGATGATGGAGATGGGCGAAGTGGGCGTGGCAACATCACCACACACCACTAGATGGTGAAGAGGTGGGGTGCAAGGCGAGGGCGAAGGGAGTGGAGGGACGAAGTCGAAGGAGTCAAAGCACTCGTCGTTGATGGCGAACGCGATGGACTCGAGCTTGGTGCTTGGTGTGTAAGCACCACCAGGCACCACCAGACCACAGTCAAAGGGAAGATGTTGTCGTCGAAGCAAGTCCGGTGCAGACCGAACTGCGGCCATGCGCGCACGCTGGCGTAGCGAGGCCATGATCTCTGCGGCTGCAAAATCTGGAAGGCGCGTCGATAGGGTTTCGTGGGTGAAAGGTAATTCCTCGAAAAATTAACCAAATCAAGCGATGGAGAAGTCAAATTGGGGTGAAATTCGACGAGGAAGACGGAGGTCAAGGCAAAAACGTCGTACGGTAACTCGTATTCACTCCAAAAGGTGTGCTGCTGGTCAGAAAGTTGAGTGGACGTTTGGGTCGATGGCGATAACGTAACTTCCCGCAAAATTAACGGAATCGGACGATGTAGGGGTCAAATTAGGGTAAAATTCGACGAGGAAAACGGTGGTGACGTCAAAAACGTCGTACGGTAAACCAGTTATCCGGCAGCAGAGGCGCTGCTGGCCAGAGTGTTGAAGGACGTTGGGGAGACATGCCTGGAACGAAGTAGGTTGCCAGAATTTCGACAAAAGTTATAACGGATAAGAACGGATAAGAACGGATAAGTAAACCACCAATCACAAACGGTAGGCGGAGCACTTGAACGGGCAAAGACGGTAACGGAGATGTCGAGCCCACTCAGTTGACGGATAAGAACGGATTAGAATCGGCTTTGAGGCCGAAGCGAGCTGAATGCAGTGAGCACCCCTAGCGCGGTACGGGACCGATAACCTTATAGAAAGGATGATCTGACTATATATTTGTAACGGGTAAACATATAGGCAGTGAAACACAGAAAACACGCAGGGCCGGGTGCTCGTCGGAACGGTGATAACATAAAACTAGAGAGACAGACATACGGACTGTCTAAATAGAGAAGGCTAACGTGACGGGGACACGGTCACGGGTGACACATGCCACACACAGTGAGGGGTGACGCAAGGAGAAGCAGGCCCCCATACAGTGGGGGTGATACGGCGAGATACAACAGGCCGTGAATATATTATCAATATACAAATTAACACTGCGAAGTTGGACAGCAACGCGAGTGTAAGAAATAGCGGGTGATGAGTGCAGTCTCTGAGTGAAGATCTGCTTGAAGCCCAACGCTTCCTCATCTTATACCATACGTCTCCTATCATCATAGATAGTACCGCCATTGGGTTGTGAACCCGAGACGTAGGTTGAACGACCAGTATTGTGATAACGAATAGTTCGTTCATACTGTGCATGCGTGTTCCGCACATGCTTAAAGCCAAGATGGTTCTTGTTTGTACTTCAAGATGTATCTTGCTTTGCCATCTTCGAGTTCGACATACGAACTCTCGATGACAGGGTCATTCAAGTCTTTCCTTGAATAATGCCAGATGATGTGACATTATCATCTGACGACAGGTACAGTCATGGTCGACCGTACTGACGACTGTCATAATAATATATGACTCGACCGACTGTCATAATAATATATGACACGACCGACATGACATGACATGACATGACATGACATGACATGACATGACATGACATGACATGACATGACATGACATGACATGACATGGTATGACATGTCTGACATGTATGACACGTATGACATGTATGACACATATGTCATCGGTCATGACCCTGACAGATCTCCCCTCTTAAAAGAGTTGTGACCTCACAACGGGCATACCTTTGTATATGTCTATGATGTCTTTGTCGTTGTCGCTTCTTGCTGGTACCAGTCTTCTTACACCGATTTGAGGCGTCCCTCATGGTGTTTTAGGTTATTGGGGGGAACTGAGTCCACTTTAGTCCCTCACCTTACAGTTCTTAGGATGTAGCCCACCTTTCTGGAAATCGTATCGTATTTCAGAGTGACGTTTCAAGGTTCAATGAATTGCGTTTCGTGATGCAGATTGACGCTGGATTACTGATTGATCCACACGTATCGTGCGTCAGAGTGACGATTCAAAGCATCCGAAGTCTACGTTACGGATTATTTGCGCTAGCCGTCGTTCTTTGCGAACGATGATCCCACGATTTAACGATTTATAATCGCACGATTCTCGGCCTTATATATATGACTGATCGACGAAAACCCTTGGGTACATGTTTCCACAGTTATATATAGTGCACCCAACCCTTCCTCCCCTCCTTAAGCTACTTTGGAGGATCATAGGCGGCAACGGGGAGCCCGATTTTTGGGGCTTGTTTTTAATGCAAACGGAGTGGCCCTGCTTAACGGGATTGGACTTATAATCCTTTACCCGGTCTGCTCATCTCCTCAATATTTGGTCCGGTACGCGCGCTTTGACGAACATCTATCGCGATGAGTGAGAATGGATTCGCCACATACTAATGTGAAATTTCTTTAGTTATGTTTGTCAAGCACAACTTAGGATCACAACTCCGTCTACCTCGGTCGATATCTCCGGTAGCTTCGGATGACTGGCCAAGAATCCGATGACAAACCACGGCTTTGGCAAAGGTAGCATATAGCAGTTTTTATTTATCCACAGATATGATATCTCGCATGTGTGCGTATCTGTGCAAGGGTATGATTTTGAACAAGGCTCACTACACCTTTAGCAAGGAAGGATCAATTTCCCGCTTCTATGCGACATAATGATAAAACATTAAGAGCAAGGTTATATAGATGATCGACATGTATTAGTATATATTACAAGAAGTAAGGGCACGAGGCTTAATATAATGTTTAGCCTTCATAGGCAGCTATAATGTCTGCTGCATTGGTCAGCTCTGTGGCTTTGACCCAGGTGTCATGCTCAGGGCCGTAGCCTGCATATCGTACTAAATAGTATTTGACACCTCTAGTGAACTTATCCGAGAGTATGTGTGATATCTCAAACAGTGGTTGCCCTTCTTCGGTGATCATCTGTGGCAGAGGCAAAGGTGCTTGGATCGAGTCATTGTACAGCTCTAATCTGGATACAGGCTGTACCGGATGAATACGGATATCGAGGTTTCCGAAATCTAACTCGTATGCACGCCCATGGCTAAGCACTTTGGATATAGTGAACGGCCCAATATATGGCTGCTTAAAGTGTCTGCCTGCCTCTGTCAAACCAGTCCATTGAATAAACTCGGTCCGTAAAAGAACTTTCTGCCCAACTGCATATTGCCGAGGCATGTGAGTTTTATTGAATCTGGCTTGGCTAATTTCTGCTGCTCGGGAAATGTTGTCTACCGCGTTGGCATGAACAGCCGAGTACTGGTCAAAATGATCTCGAATAGCTCTTTGTATTGGAACAGGAGCTTCTGGCGGAATAGTGATAACCAGGTCATGAGGCGAAAGTGGTTGCGCCATCGAGTCGAGATAAAATGGTGAATAACCAGTTGATGCAGAAACGGTATTGTTAATTGCAAACTCCACCAAAGGCAACGTGTCCTCCCACGAATTGGCTGAAGTATCATTGCAACAACACCTGAGGATGAAAAAATACCATCTAATCAGTTTATAAACCAGAGGATGGTGAAATCGAATCATGAATCAACAATTTGAAAATTACCTGAGGATATCCTCGATGAAGGCATGGCTCCTCTCATTGGCAGCATTCGACTGTGGATGGTGTGATGACGTCATGGACAATCTCGTACCAGTAGATTTCCACAGTGTCTGCCAGAATGTAGAGGTGAATCTGGGGTCTCGATCTGAGATGATGTTCCTCGGAAGACCATGGAGCTTGAAGATATGTTGCATATAGATAGAAGCAGTATGCTGAGCTGTCCAGGTCATGCTGAAGGGGATGAGATGACAGCGATGAGAGAATTGGCACATTACCACAAATATATTGTCGTGCCCATTAGTGGTGATAGGCAGGTCAGTGATCCAATCAAGAGATACATCTAGCCATTTTGTCTTAGGCACAGAATATCGTATATGTGCCTGACCATAAGGCTTGTGTCGCCTCGTTTTCTGGCGCTGACAAACGGGGCACTCCCGAATGTACTTGATGGCTGCCGTTGTCATTCTTGGCCAATAATACCGGCTACGCAGAAGGTGAAGCATGCGATTTTTGCCTACATGACCAGAAATAGTGGCTGGGTGGCACTCATGAAGGAGAATGTGGCGAAGCTGTGTGATCTCACCGTCATCTGTGGGGACTTTAGCTGTTGGTGGAATGTACAGCTGTCTGCCATATATGGTCTTACGATAGATCAACCCCTGAATGAGCTCGAAGCTGTAGCTGCTGACTGACTGTGATGAAGTCGATGATGTCGGCTTAGCCAAAATAGTCTGTGCAAATGTATCACGATCATATTCGGATATAATGATGTCGTGTAGCTGATGAGCTGATGAAGAAGATATAAGAGCAATGAATGTAGAATCTGTAGGTGGTATGACTGGAACCTCGGTGATGTCTATGTGTTTCAGACAATCAGTGAGTTCAAAGAGTGTAGAGATACGCGTGAGTGCGTCTGCAACCTTATTGTTCTCGCCAGCAATGTGCTCTATTCGGAAGTTGTACTCGGAGAGCTCATCCAACCACCGTGCCTGTTTGGGGCTCAGTGTGGATTTGGTCTGGAAATAAACCAGTGGCTGATGATCTGAGCGTACTATGGTCTCAGGGGCTCCCAACAAGATGTGGCGAAAGAATCGGAAGCCTTCCACAATGGCAAATAGCTCGATCTCAGGAATAGGCCAACGTCTCTGTGTATCGGATAGAGTGACGCTGTGATAACCGCATGGCTTCATACCTTTTCCTTGATCCTGGAGTATCACTTGACCAACGTGTGTGCCTGATCCATCGACCTCCATAATAGATGGCAGTTTCTGATCCGGGAGCTGTAGTACTGGAGCGTTACAGATGGCACTTTTGAGGTTATCAAATGCTTGCTGCTGCTCAGATTCCCAGACAAACTCTGCATTATCTTTAAGGAGACGATTGAGCGGCTCGGCAACTTTGGAGAACTTTGGTATGAATCTCCTAAATTGACCAACCATGCCCAAGAATGACCGAAGGGATGGCTTGCCATCTTTAGCCATACGGCGTAGAGGCTGCTTTCCAACGGTGGGACCATAAGACACTGGAGGCTGAATTGCCATGACTGCTCTGATTCTGTCTTCGATGATGGATAGGCCTGCTTCAGAGATGTGATGTCCGATGAAGTCTATAGATCTGACGAACAACTCCACCTTGGAAGGCCTGATGAAGAACTGGTGTTCTCTGCAACGCTGGAGAAACTGTCGGACATGACTCACGTGGCTGTCAAAATCCGGACTGTATACGATAGTATCGTCCATGAAAATGACAAGGAACCGATCGATGAAGTCGAAGAATGCCCGATTTCCTACACGTAGAGCTGTTGCAGGAGCATTGGTCAATCCGAAAGGCATGACTGTCCACTCATAGGAACCGTATCTGGTGCGAATAGCTGTTTTGTGAATGTTATCTGGATGTATAGGGATCTGATGGAAAAACTGATTGAAGTCAAATCTGCTAAACCATCGTGCGCCTTTCAGCTGTTCAAGAAGGGTGTCGTGAGGTGGCAATGGATACGTGTCCTTAATTGTGATGTTATTAAGGGCTCGATAATCACAGCACATCCTCCACTTCCCACCTGGCTTAGGAGCGAAAATGATAGGACATCCATATGGAGATGATGACGGACGAAGGATACCCAAGTCGACATATTTGATGATCTGTCGTTTGAGTTCTTCCATCATGGGAACTGGGATGGTACGTACTGGCTGCGATGGTGGTTTGTGCCCAGGTTCAATGTTGATTCGATGATAACCACCTTCAAACCGTTCTGGCCTATGACCAGCTGGAAGATCCTCCTGGAATATGTCTGAAAAGTCTTCTCTCACTGATCACGTGCTGCTGTGACCTCGGGGTCTTCCATAGTGGTGTCTGTGTCTGATGCTGTAAAGACCAGTTCACCGTCGACCTCTGAGAGAAAGAAGAGATAAGCTACGGCTTCTTCAGCCGAACCACTGGATCGAATGCGACGAAGGTGCTTTCTCATGGTGGTGGCGCTGACCAATTCCATTTCAGGAAGGTCATCTGAGTCTGGAGTCTGCTCAACTCTGGACAATACTGTGCGAATACTGGAGCCTGATGAATGCTTCCTAGTGATCGTCAGATTTTTGGTCTGAAAGTCAATGTGTGGATTCCTCCTCTCCAACCAATCTTGACCCAGAATGACAGTGAATGGTTTCATGTCAATGATGTAGAAATCTTCTGCATCCTTATACTTGCCCAGAGAAAATGTAGCCTTGGGAAGATAGGATGTGCATGGTAGTTGGCTTCCTCCAGCCAATCCCACTGAAAATGATGAAGAATCTGTGGGTGCTATACCAAGCTGAGCAGCAAACTGTCTGTCGATGAAAGACGATGTGGCTCCTGGATCTACCAAAATGTGAGTACTCTGTCCATATACTTTCCCTTTGTACAACAACAGCTTCTTCTGTGATTTCAGCTGTGCTGTTTGAGACTGCATCTGTGCGATGTGCTCTGAGGGAGTGTCCATCTGCTGAAACTGCAATGTCAGACTGGAAAGGACTTCTTCTGAGATACTCTCAACCCGGCCACTTGCTTCAGTGGCATCTTCAGGCTGATCTACCCTCGGGGTGCTCTCAACACCGGTACCTGTGCAGTACCCTGAGAGTTTCCCTGAGGAGCTGGAGCTGAAGCTGGAACTGGAGCTGGAGTTGCAACTGCTGCATTGATGCTGTGCTGACTCTTCAGTTCCTTGACCAAGGTGTTGATCGTGTTGATGAGTTTGCCGGACCCATCCTTAGCACCCTGATTCTGCTGCTGCTGTCTCCGATTCTGGAAAGGACTCTGAGCTGGTGGCTTACCCTTGATCTCCTTTCCATCATTGGTCCTGGTGGCAAAACAATCCTTCTCGATGTGACCAACACGACCACAACGATTGCAAGTCTTATCATTCTGTGATTTTCCTTTTCCTTTTCCCTTGCCTTTTCCACCTTTTCCCTTGTTCCGATTCTGATTGGAGTTCCGGCTGCCATTCTGATTCTGATTCCGATTTCTGTTGAATCTGTCATATGGCTTCTGGCCACGTCCTCTGTCCTTTTCCTTCTTGGCTGAACCTCCAGATGACTGCTCCTTCTGACCCCGATAGTGAAGGGTTTCTGATTGCTTTGAGTGAATGACGTAATTCAAATCAAGCAATACCTGTGTGGTTTCTTGCCACGACAGATTGTTCCTCTGCTCTTCTGTCAGGTATCTGAGTTGGAACTGTCTGCGGAGATCAGGATCCATACTGGTGACGAATCTGTCCTTATTAGCACATCATTCAAATCAACTAGAGAAGCCAGTGATGTAAATGTGCGCAAATAATCTGCAAAGGTTTGGGTTCCTTGAGTCAGTGCCATAAGGTGTTTCTTGGCTACTGATCTCTTATGAGGATTACCAAATTGTCTGAGGAATGTCTGTCTGACCATCTCATAGGTGGTATATGGCTGTTTTGCCAAGACCTGAAAATAGTGTCTGTCGTTATTCTGTATGAGAGTCAGAAACACTGTGATCAAGTCCTTATCATTGACACCTGGATAGGTGAACTGAAAATATCTGTCCACCGTGTCCAACCAGACTTCTGCGTCCTGTCCTGATTTGAATTCCCTAGGTGGTGTCATTTTCACCTTTGGGACCAAACTAGGTGGAGCTGGTGCTGGTACTGAATCTGCATCTGGATCTACAAAAACCATCGGAGGACTGTCTTCAGTGTACTCGGTTTCTGGTGCCTGAGGCTCATTGGCAGGATCCTTGTATCGGCTCATATCTGGCTTCATGCGACTGATGTTGTCATAGTAGCCTATGTGGTCATATCTGGTTAGTGTATCGGCATAACCAGCGATCCACTTCGGGATTTTAAACCGACTGTATGCATCGTATGAACCGAGGATGTCGAAAAACCATGTAGAATGATCTGGGTTAATATTAGGAATCTCATGCTCTTCCTCTTCGATTGTAACCATCTAAAAACAAAACACAGCACAAAAATACCTTCAGCTAGTCGTCTAACTGAGTGTGTGTGATTTATATGTTATATATGGTATATCGGTATGTTTACATACATGTAGTACATTCGTACATAATAATGAGGTAAGTATATGTATATATATCCACCTTCTTCCCCCCTCAAGGAAGCGTGTGATATAAGGCAGTTGTCAATTGCCTTTACCTCATAAATAGCATGCATTCCATATAGGAAGCATCTGTTACAATTCTTGGGTTGTTGCCCGATATATAATCATGTCTGTGTCGAAAACGGCATGATATGTTAATGCTAAATACGAAGTTTATCGAAATTATAGTAGCATTTTAGGGCACGTCATGTTACAGTGGCCCATATACCCAATAATATAATTAGGGTGTTACATGGTATCAGTAACCCTAAAATAGGTAAAAAATAAGCAGTATAAACTTTTTGCAAATGTTTTTAAGCAAAACTGCATATGATACCAAACTGAATGTTACAGGGTGTTCAGAAGGTACGTTACACCCCCTGACACACACATTCAGATTTTAGGGTGTTACCGGGTGTTACACGTGTTATGTCATTCAGGGATTGTTATTTGATAGCTAAATATTCGTTATAGCAAAAAAAATCAATCCCAAATTTTCAAAAGATTACACGTAGAACATTTTGACCGATTTATTGTTACAGCCAATATATACACCCCTACATATTCCACACCTATCATCTAGGGTGTTACACGAGATATGACATGTGTCGTTATGATTTCCTCATACCTTAATAGGTATAAAATCATAATATCAAATAAAACAAGGTCCAATTTTCAATTTTCAAATTAATCGCCAAAGAATTTTACCGATTTTGGCTGTTTTTCAACATATATATATATATATGTTGATTTATGTACATATCTCTGTGTGTGTGGAATGTAAAGTACAGAATCACTGCAATAAACTTTACTTTTGCACATGACAAATTTCATGGCAAATAAGTAAATTATGCTGTATATCAACATCTAAGGTTGACAGCATTTCTGGGTTTACTGATTTAAACCCATGGCAGTAAATGTACATTCTGATGATATATAGAGTTATCAACTTAAGTGGGAACATCCATTTAGGAACATCCACTTTAGTGATATTTGTCAATCTATGATCTGTTCTGAGCATAGGTCTGTGCTCTAAGATTTATCAAAATGATATTTCTTATTTAGAACATATCTGGACATTGCTTGATATAATCACAGCAATTTAACACAACACATTTGTATGTGTGTGCTGTCCTCAAAAACTATTATCAGATGTCATGTAGATACTGATCTGAGAGTTACATGCATTTGAACTGATCAAATCTGAATCAATTATCATTATGCAATGTAGGTTTTGATGTTGCTCCAGCGATGATATGTGGAATGACGAGTGGACTGCACCCAACAGTTACCAGCTGTTACATGGGTGCAGTATCTTGCCTTCGGGTCTGGAGATAACTCCATCCAGCCCTACAGCATGTTGATTTATCTGTTCCCATATCTATCACAATCGCTGACACTTTCCACGCACATGTGTTTGGAAAGTGGTATCTACATTATCATATACATGGTAGATATTTAAGTTAATCAATTCACTTTGAATCAGTGAATATTAATACATACAATGCAATGTGTGTGCATGCATGCAGTGCTTACTGATTAGCACTTTGTCAGTGTGTGTGTGTGTGTGTGTGTTAACTTTTACACACTTTGCAGTAAGATAACTTCTGACATTACAACATTTCTAGACAGTTCATCATGCAGGATTATCAGCATACCATGCACTGAATACATCTAGCATGATATATTAAGCTTAGGAGTATTGTAATTCCAAAATAATCTCATTTGCAAAATGAGTTGCTGGGTATATTTCACATACAGCTCCGGTGAGTATCCTTTCAGTAATCCACAGTAGAACAATATGTTGTCCGAGGAGTATCTCGACTCCACCGGGTCATATTGAGCTAATTACTGTGTTAAGATTACTGAACAGGCACCTTATACTGTATGGGTTCCAATATAGTTAGCATGCACTGCAAATGAATGCTTTGTGCACATCTATTCCAACTGTTACCGTGATCAAGTTGGATCAATGTATCTACAAACGAAAAGAAACCTGTGCGCGTCATGAAAATTCCCCGCCTCCACAAGTCTGCGCATGAACGCAAGCTCATACGTAAAACAGTAGAGGTTGGCAATGAAGCCCGCACAGCTCGTCCCCATAGGGATCCCCACAATTTGTCTGTAGATCACACCCCCAAACTCGACAAATGTTCCATCCACCAACCCGCAGAATAACTCAACAAGCCGACCCTCCGAAAAGAGCATTTCCCTCTCACCGTCCGTCCTCCGTTCATTGGTAACCCACTCAAAGGACTTATCCTTTCTGACAAGCAGGTACCTCACCCTCGAACTTTGAAGTTTTCTTTGGAAAATGCTCCGAAAGAGTGCCGACAGCCGTTCTTTCAAATCCTGCAGACACAAGGTGGTGTACATGGAAGTGAAATCGAATGCACAGACGTGAATTGATGCATCACGCTGTCCGCGGGGCCTGTTGCATGCCGCAGCCAGCTTCCGAACCTCCGCCGAATCCTGAATAATCCAAGACCCGCGACCTCTCGGCACACCTGGGATTTGAGAAACCACCTCTTTCCACAGGCCCTCGGCGTCGGCAGTCAAAGCCCGGAAGGCTACACTGAGCCACTTAGAAACTGGTGTAAGTGTTGCGCGATTGGCCCCGCGACAAACCGGTATCCTACCGGAGACTTGTGCAATTTCACACGAATATGAAAATGCGGGATCCTAGGCCCCCTCTGCGGGGTAATGGAATGAGCCCTGCACAAAGCGGTGCCCTCAGCATTTATATCATCGGCCGACCGTTCCGTGGCCTCATAAGCTACACCGTGTCTAATGTCTCTTACCCATCTGTTGGCTATAGCCAACATTAGGGCCCCTTATGTTGGCTGGAGCCAACATAAGCCTTGCTGACAATGCCGGGAGCTGTCGGTATCGGATTGTACATTTTATTAGCTCAAAATGATGGCGGGGATGTTCTCTTTCACACATGCGTTAACAACATTGGGACGCTCGAAATCATCGGCGAGAATTTGGGTTACTATTCAAGAGAATGTGAAATTTTGTGAAAATTCCAAGGAATTTTGGGTGTTTACATACCCATGTTACTTCGATCGATATTTTGAGGGTCAAGATGAACTCGGATGAAAGTTTTGACAAGACACTGCAGAAAGAGCAGCTCGATCTTGACAACATAGGTGTCCGATTTTTCAATGCCCTTCTCATGCCGCTCACATTGCACAATTCTCTTATGTTGGCTGCAGCCAACATAATGAGCATTTTGCATTTTCGCGATCATACCCCAACTCTAGGGCACAATTATGCAAGCCCCCATGGGTGTAAGAAGGTATACCACGTATTGATATTTTTCTAAAGGTCTAGTAGCCCTTCAAACAACATTACTTTGGAGCAATATGTGCCATTAACCATGAGTAATATGCTTCGGAACTTTGGGTTTTATGTTGGCTGCAGCCAACATAAAGATGGGTAAGAGACACTAAGCTCATCCAGGCATTTCTGCATGTAGTGCTTCTTGCACACAAAACAGAAGTTACCGGCAGCCTTGTCAACCGTGGTGATGACGAAATCCCGTTGAACCTCCCGCAACCGGCGCCAGTCCGAAGCCGTAAGGACCAAATGGGGATCCTCGCATCCACCCACGAAAGACTCGCCGCCCGCACTCGAATCAATCACTGTGCGTGCCTCCGCCCTAACTGCAGCAACCCAAGCAACAAGAGCCGAAGCGTCAGAGACACCTAATGCCTTTGACACTGAAAACCGCCATGCCTGTAAAGCCCGTTCCAGGTCCAAGAACGCCGCCTCCGGCATACTACCTTCAGCCTCCAAGCCCTCATGAGGCTTAGCCCTAAACATCGCGCCCCTAGCCATCAGCGACTCAATGGTTGGGTTGCGCACACCCCTACATATTCCACACCTGCTATCTAGGGTGTTACACGAGATATGACTATGGTCGTCATGATTTTCTGATACCTTAATAGGTATAAAATCATAATATCAAATAAAATAGGGTCGAATTTTCAATTTTCAAATCTATCGCAAACGAATTTCACCCATTTTGGCCGTTTTTCGGCTTATTTATTGTTTTCCATAGTAATATATCTCTGTGTGTGTGTGAGCTGCAAAGTACAGAAGTACTGCATTTCATTTCACTTTTGCACATGAAGGGAATTCAAGTCCGGCATCCGGCTCAGGCCAGATTGGAGTGGGAACGCCTTGCACCGGCGAGGGTACAAGTTGTCGCAGGAGGAGTTGCGGCAACTCCGGCAACAGCTAGATTAGCTCTTAGCCAAAGGGTACATACGACCCTCGGCCTCTCCGTGGGGCTGCCCCGTGCTGATGGTCCCCAAGCCGAGTAATCCCAAGGAGTTGCGTCTAGTCATTGACTACAGACAGATCAATGAGATCACAGTCAAGGACAAGTACCCCCTCCCGGATGTCCAGAGTCTCTTAGATGACCTACAAGGGGCTACCGTCTTCTCTACGATGGATGCCCTTTGGGGATTTTGGCAGGTCCCTATGAAAGCAGAGGATGTGGAGAAAACCGCAATGACTACGCACTTTGGAGCGTACGAGTGGTTGGTCATGCCTATGGGATTGTCAAACTCCCCAAGTACCTGGCAAAGGATGATGCAACAGTACCTCGGGCACCTACCCTTTTGCTGAGTATTTGTAGATGACATCATGATTTTCTCGGCTGAGGTTCCGGGTAAGAGCGCCCATGAGGTACACCTCGACCACCTCCGCCAGGTCCTGGAGGCATGTCGAAAGAATTCCGTCTTGATGAGGAAGTGGGGACTTTCGCGAGAGTATCTACTCAGAGCACCCTGCCGCCAGTCAACGGGGCCGCAGCACTTGAGAAGGAGCCAGTCGGTCAGTCTAAGATTCTCGTATTGTTTTGTGGCATTTTACACATCTAACGAGGTTCTGAGGGTTGAATATGAGTTTTTGGCCAGTTCGTGAAGCAATTTTGCAAAATTTGACTCGTTTTCGTGGGGTAGTTTGGGAGACTTCAGCAAGGCAAAGCCGGGTTCGTAATCACAATTTTATTGTTGAGCAGGATTTCACTAAAGTGGTAAATATCAAGAATTTTTATTTCAGAAATTTATCTAATACCCTCATAGTTTACGGTGTTCCAACACACTCGGCTGGCCCATTTCATGGAAGCAACTACTAATGCTGCGGCAAAAACTAGAAACCTAGCTCTTCATCCTTTGGGACCTTCCCGCTTACACGTTCCCCCCTTAACCATGAACCTAACCTGTGAGCTATCTGTGCGTACTAACTCGTTGCCATGCGGTCTTCTTCATCATTCTCGGAAAGTCAATGCCCCCGAGAGGATCTTCTCTTCATTCGTCAAGGTCACGTCCGGGTGCAAGGGAAGGTCGGTAGGCTTGCCCGCGATCTTCATGAATTTCGCTGGCACGCGAGTGCAGCAGGCAAACTTCAAGCAGAATTGAAACTTTGTCTCAACCCAAACTTCATTCACCAGGCGTTTGCCCATTACCGCAACGCGTGGCGCACGTGCCCCCAAAACAGGCTGTTCCACTTTCTTCCCGGTCTTCCGCGCCAAAGTTTTTTGAGTGGCACATCCTTGTTGACAAAACTTTGCCGCACAAGTTGCCTGGCGTCCAGAACCAGGGAGTACCATCCACTGACCTTGTTTCAGTCCGTTGCCATTTGCCTGAACCGTGGGTGTCGGGGTAATCTGGACCGCCGCCATTTCCTTCAAAAAGTACTGGACTTCGTTCACAGTGAAACCCGACTGCAGGTAAACCCAGTTTCCAGGTGTGAACTTGGCTTCCTTCAACACGCAACACATGTGCACGCACCAATGCACTGCGGTTCCTCGGCCACGTCTTGTCATCAACGTTTGCCAAGTCTTGCAGCTACAAGAGATGCGTTGTCTTGCCACTTGTTGCTCGTTACGTTCTCCGAAGAATACCTCCGTGGACGCGTCGATGTAGCCGAACACAACTTGATGTGCAACTTCTTTCTTCCCATCAACGGCCACGGTGAAACTGCGATCAAGAATGCCGTTGACAACATTTCGCCTTGAGAGCCTCGGAGTCGGGGCGCCCACCTGCAAAATGTTACTTTACTATGAAATTAGGAGAACACGTTCCAAAAACAAAGAGTGGTCGTTTTAGGGTTTCCAGGGTTTTAGGGTGATTCACCTGTAACACGGTGCACTTTGTCTCCCCGAGACACAGGCTGGCAAGCATCTTGGCATGCCATGGCGGTGTGGTCAGTTGGTACATGACCTCCAATTGAGTCCCAACACTCAACCTCGCGCCAAGTCGCTCCGTAGAATGGTAGTGCACCTCACCGAGGAACTCGACAACGAGCTCCTTCTTCACACGCGCCGAAGTGAACCACTCCTTGTCCGCCGCGGTACTGTTCCGGTCCGAGTCCACCAACCATTCCCAAGCAGTGCCGTCTTCGTTTCGCTTGGCAGCAATGATCGCGGGTGCCGCATCAGTCAAGTCGACTTCCACGCGCCTTTTCTTTGGGAAATGGCGTTGCGTGTCCGGGCGATGGTTGCGGGAATCCAGATGGGAAGGGGTTGTTTTCAGGTACGCCTCCTGTAACTCATTCAGCGTGTCACGTGCGAAGTGACGACCTCGACGTGAAGCCTATTCCAGTTCGCGTCTTTCTTGGTAAAGAGTTCCCGTGCGGCCATGCTCTCGTTGTTCATGTCCCCCCGCCAAGATGAATTGCAACTTGTTCGACTGCTGGATGAAACTGACCGCCGTCACATGGAAGCACTCCGCCATGGTGACGAGTCCGCCGAACACTTTCTTCTCGCGTCCGATCAAAGGCTCCGTCAAGTTGGCACCCTTGTCAGAGAAGAAATGCAAGCAGCGCATTGCCTCTCGCTCGTAGAATGACACAAGCTGCATCAGGTTGTACTCCACGTCCTTCCTGGTTTGCTGCTCGATGAAAATGAACAAAGACTTCCGACTTTCCATGATCGTCAAGGGTGAAAGGGCTTCAAGCCAATTGTTGGTCAATCGAGTGTACTCGTCCTCCTCGAAGTCGTCCTCCAGCCATTTGCAGTGATTACCCACTGCCTTCACCACGTGCAAGTCGCAATCCTCTTCGATGCACTCGCCCTCCTCATTGGTCACGCGGGTCTTCCGGCGTTGGTCGAGTGGCAGGTGCTTGTTGTAGTGTAACCGGATTCCTGCCCAGCCACCTCCACCACTGTCCCGCACGTACCGTCGCCTCGTTTACTTCAGCGTTTAAGGAATGAGTGAATTAATATTATGGTTTGAGACTACTATGTTTTTAATGACAAGTTTTTTACTCCCCATTATTTCATACTAATAAACACGTGCATAAAACACCATTCTCCACACCTACAAAAAATAATAACAAAAAACACATACAAAAAATCGACACAAAAATCCCACTCGCAAAATGCTACACTTCACCGGCGCCAAAAAAACACTTCAGCACGACTAGGCTTTCGAAGTCTCGAACAGCGCGCGCTAACGGTCAGAATTTTACGTTTCAAGATCAAAGTGTTTGCTCTTTTGGTAAAGTTTCTACATCAAACCAAAAGTATTCAAACCTTTACAAACAAAAGCAAAGTGCCACGGTTTTTGCATTAATGTGCTCTCAAAGGGAAAAAAGCCAAAATGTAAAGCAAAATTGTCAAAAGCTTCATGTTTTCACATTGATGTGCTTTCTGAAAGAAGATGCCAAAATGTGAAGCAAAACTGCCAAAAGCTCCATGTTTTCGGGTTAATGTGCTTTTTGTAAGGAAAAACCGAAATGTAGAGCGTCACGAGCCTAGCTGAGGGTGTGAGCGGACAACTATCAGTTGCTCCATGCTCACATCCTTACGCACTTGGGGAAGCAAACGCCATCTGGAGAGTCCACCTCTACGAGGGGGCCCTCGAGGCGTACTAGGGAAGTATTAGGAGGTTTAGGACTTAGGGTAGGAACAGTAGGCGTACGCGGAGCGACCCTGCAAGGAGGCCCACCCATGCAGGCGTGTCGCCACGAGGTGAGCACAC
>LGRX02012672.1:0-20488 GCA_001247695.2 Cymbomonas tetramitiformis
AAATGCTTTTCAGGGCCTGAAAAGTCGTTTTCAGGCCCTGAAAATGCTTTTCAGGGCCTGAAAAGTCGTTTTCAGGGACTTTTCAGGCCCTGAAAAGTCGTTTTCAGGGCCTGAAAAATTGTTTTCAGGGTCTGAAAAGCATTTTCAGGGCCCGAAAAGGCATTTGTAGGCCTGATATGAATTTTCAGGGCTTGGAACACTGTAAAAGTTCAGGCCCTGAACTTTTTTTTCAGGGTGTTAGATGGCGACATGAGAATATATTTCTAAACTTTATATAACACGAAAAGTGAATAAAAAGTTCAGGCCCTGAAAAAAAAGTTCAGGGTTGTTCTTAAGAGTGTGAATTCCAAAAGTTCAGGCCCTGAACTTTTGTGGAAAACTTATATTAACCAGGAGGTTTTTTCTAGGGTGTATAACTAGCCTAGTATAAAACAAGATGAGACCCTGAAAGTGATTTTCAGGCCCTGAAAGTGAAGTTCAGGGTCTGAAAATGAAAATCAGGCCCTGAAAAAAAAGTTCAGGCCCTGAAAAAAAGTTCAGGGTCTAAATTTTCAGGGCCTGAAATTTTCAATCGCAAGTAGCCCCCCATCTGCCGGATATACTCCTGTACGCAGTGTCTGTGCGCAGTCTGTGCGTGATGTGTGTGCGTAGTCTGTGCGTAGTGTACATATCGTGACGTGTCCGTGACGCAGCACGCACACATATCGCGCACATTCGCGTAGTGCGTTCGTGATGTGTTACATGTCCGAAAACACGCACACACTACGCGACATACACTACGAACACATCACGCACACACTACGCGAAATGCGACAGACTGTAGGGGATGCTAACTGAGTGTCACAAGGAGTTGCACCTACTACCGGTACTATATACTACGATAGGGTGACACTACTATTGGATCTCCCATGAAGTATGCTTCACGCGTATATCGAAAATCTTCATACCGTGTTCCGCTAGATGTCAAGTTTCACCCTTCAACGATAGCATGTTTTGATCCTTTTGAAGGCAGAACCACCGTGTGAACCACGTCGTCCGCATTCTCCTCGTGACGAAACGGGTGATAACCGATTTTATTTTACTGTTATTTTTTTATTCATGAGCACTTTAGGCGCATCCACGACTGGGTTCCAGCCAAACTTCCAGCGGAGTATCTGTGATGCATATGATTTTGTTGTCGCATTTGATGTACCGCACATTCTCGCAAAGGGCTAGCGAAGCGCAATGGAAGCGGTGGGCTGATTTTATACTTTGGGGGTTTGGGCGGAAGGGCAAACCCCAACTTTTCAAAGTACACATTTCCCGAGTACTTTCCTTGTGATTGGTTTGCCGAAAACAAACTCGCTTACCGCTATTCATCGAAAAATGAGCGGTTTCCTTGAGCGCATGCGCTCAAGGGGAAGCGCTTATTAGCTAACGTTGTACTTTGAGAGCCTCCCAACCCGTCTGGAAAGTACAAAGTCCAACTTAGATATCTCGTGGCGTTCAAAGATACCCGCAACATGAATCAACGTCGAACACCCGTGCAGCCGTATAGATATGTGCGGGCCATTTTTTTGAAATTCAACACACTTTTACCCTAATATACATTGATGCCTCTTGTATCCATTTTATTTATTTATTACATCCACGAAATGTTGGTCAAACCGCTTGCACGAAACCTGAAAACGCTGAAATGCTTGCAAATTTACATTCGAAGGGCATCGGATGGTAAAGACGGATTAATTTTCGATGAAGCATTGATAGCGCGGACGGCTGTTGGGCGCGTGCGCGTCCGGGACCTGCCGCGTTACATACGTGCGGATGCCATATCCTTAGTTTGTTCCCATAAGGGCAGGGCTCGGTGTCCACTCTCACTGCATAGTGCCTGTGTCTTATACGCATGTCACATGTGCCCACATACAGACTACCGACTGCGACATCACGCCAATTTACCTCTATCTAGGGGCCAAATCGCTCCCCAGCTACCATACAATCTCCGAATAAAGGCCTACCTTTCCTAAAGTTCACTCACCAGCGCATCGCGTAACCTAACTAACTCATCACGAATACATAGGTCGCCAGTACAACCATCCCAACCCGATGGTAGGTCGAGACAAATTAGTAACCTCCGCGCTCATACCGGTCGGCGTCCCGTGCTGCCCACGCCCCTCCTGTCACCACCACCCCCGCCCCTCAACCCCTCAAGCCCACCAAAGTCTAGCGTAACCTAGTGGCTATACGAGAGCCAATGGCTGCGCTCTGAAACAAGGGTAGGGGTAAGTAAGAGGCGCACCAAGAATATGGGATGTTCTAGATGTGGGGACACACCTGCAGTAGATGAGAAATTCTTAAGGACTTGGCGTGGCGATGGATGTGCACGGTTCCCCAAAGCTCTAAGGCGCTTCAAAATCGTGACCAGTAAATGGTATTTGGATGTGTGCCAGAAGGCAGCGACCCTTTGGGAGTCAGACGCTGGCAAGTGTTACTCACTTCGACCGGGGCTGCTCGACAGAGTCGCGAGCCCGCGGGCACCTATGAGCCCTTGACGGCCATGTACGGCTCCGCAGCGGTTGTCACCCCAGGAGCGTGGCAACACATCGTGGTCGGTGCCAACGGCGGGTTGTGGCGCTGGGAGCGGCGAATGAGGCAGGGCTGGGTTCTGGAGGATGCCACGAAGGCGAAAGCATGTCTGATGCAGTGCTTTGACTCCGAGGACCTCCCAGATGGCCGGTCTGTTTCGCCATACCGAGGTATTCCGTATCACGGGCGTCCGGAGAGGCCTAAATCTCCGGACCCCGAGCCAGAGCATGACAGCACCTCGCCGGCATATCCCCCCAGCTCGCCGGCGTATTCCCCCAACTCGCCGGCGCATGACAGCGACTCGCTGGATGACAAATATGACAAGAATGCCATTGATGGCAATGATGACCGTCCCACTGCCTATCTATGACGCGGGGGCCCGGGGACAGTCAGCGAAGAAGCCGAAGCTGCTGGTGGATTCTGACCAGAGTGACGCGGATGACGCGGATGACGCGAATGATCCAAGGTGGCAGAGCAGTAGTCAGATGACCAACCTGAACAGCTCAAGACCAAGATGGTGCAGTTCGGGCAGAGGATGCTTCGAGTCCCCGTGGCTTTGCAACATCCATATCTTGAGTTGATGAATGGAGAAGGACTGGAAGATTGCAGTTCAGCCGCCCATTGGTGCCAAAGGGGCATATGCTCCGTGGGGTCAATCTGTATCTCCGGCATATAAACAGGACACGCCTGCACGTGATCGCCCGGCATCTCCATTGTATGAAAAGGGCACTAAAATGACAATATGTCATAAAGTTTTTCACCAAGAGGCAATGGAGACTTCCAATGACAAGCCCGAGCATCTCAGTGTGATTGTGTTGGACAGCTCTGACGACGAAGATGAGGTGAATGTGGCACCTCGTAGGAAAATGCAGAGTCAGTAGATTGGCTACAAGACCGACAAGTAGAGCAAAAAGGAGGGGAAATGCTCCGGAATGAAAACTCTTGTGCACAAATGAAGGGTGCGAATATACTAATACGAAGGGGAGGGGGGGGATCTGCTTCGCATAACAGGGCGAGCTGTGAGTGAAATAGTCCTGGAACAGAACCAAGCCGTTCTGATACCATGCGAGACACTGATAAAATAGGAATGCGCAGTGGTATGCGAATACTGTGTGAGAGCGGGTAACCGAGACGTCGGCGACGGCAGTCGGATATGTATACTAAACATATACAACCTGAGGAAACCTAGACGATAGGTTTCCGGTGCTAAACGATAAGTGAAGTGCACAGCATATGGGCTGCGTCTTATACCATATCGAGTACACTGGTCGGATCAGGTATATTATGCAGGAGTTATAAGGGGGTCCACTAGGGGGGTCATATCCCCAGATACCATGTTACTGTGTCGCACTAAATACGCACGGCCACACCCATACACGACGCTGTAATAACTTTGAATGACGGCGCCTCATTATCAAATTGACCAGCAACACGAGAAAAAATGAAGCTTACGTCGTGTGCGGAATACCGGAATTCACCATTCGACGAATATTCCAAATCACGTAAATCATCGATCGACTACGATTCGGATTGGCTCACAACAAACGACGACTTTGTGGATTTCGATTGCCTGCCTACAATACAGCTGATTCCGAACTGCTAGATCCACGAGCCCAAACACTTTAACATTTTGTGCAGTTTGTCTTCTCGATCAATATCGATCCGCGGCATTGTTTGGTTATCATCGATCGATCGATGTCCGATTTGCACAACCGTCTAGATAAATTTTAGCTCTAATCATGGGGAACGTGTAGTAGAATCATCACGAAATCGCATTCAGCACATATACTTCACTGAAACTGCGGTTTTTCTTCCCATTTCCCAAAAGAAATGTCTTTTTTGTATTCACACCTACCAATATCACATCACGAATAAAGGACATACATCCCCAATGTAAAACATTCTTCTACGTAAACTGAACAAAAATAGTGACAAACCTGGTAACCTTCGGCCGCATGCATAACCCCAACAATTGAAAATCTCCCCGAAACCCTACGGCATGCTGAAGTCTATAACCAAATTTACTTCTATGCACCCAATATCGGCCTCATTCACCGCTCCATGCACTAACAACCATCGTGCTTATTTTTTATGCAAGAAAGTGTAAGAGGCGCTCCTAATTGACGGTGACGGATTGAAACCACGAACAAAGAATCGTAATCTCACATTAGTCCTCCTTTCTCTCATCATGTAATCATCGTCACCCAAAAATGCCATAAATATATATATTTTGTTTTTGTAGACATCGATTCCCATTGTATCATGCATCCATCCCTGCATCAACAGCAATGTCTCAACGTATAAGGCTATAAATCATGACAATTATTGCTCAGGTGTGCCGAAGATGACTCATCTACACCGCTGCATTCATGGATGTCTCATCTCTTCAGCTTAGCACCGCTATCCAGGATGGCATCTTTGATCGATAAAACCCATTCCATGCACTCCTCTGCTTTGCCAGTCTGAAATGTGAAGCGTCGCCCCACTCCTAGTTTTCCAAATATGTTCTTGGCGCTTCCGACTCCCGTCTGCGTCAGTAAACGGCAGCACACAGTGAATTTAGAAGACTTCTCGCAAGCACCCAAAATTGACTATTACACGTAAAGAGGACCGAAGGTGGTGACGATGCCAAAAGAAAGAACCAACCTCTGTCAGCGAGAACACACATGGATCTGCAGCGTCGATTGTACATCTCGACAGCTTCACCCCTGTTATGCGAAAGCAAACAGGAGAAACTTATGGTTGATCTCCAGCATCGACCCGATTGACAAAACCCATTGAAGCCCGAGCACAACATCCATGCAGATGAAAACAGGGCTTGGCAACTCGAAGAAGGGCTATGCAGAACACTATGGCCAACGGGACCAAGTGTCAAAGCATGCTCCATCGGCGCCCTTGTGACAGCAACCGCACGCAGCTGGGTTGATCAAGCATCTGAGATCATCAAACCACCACCCTCATCGTGCTGCAGCAAGGACAGGGACACTCCCTCTGCTCGTGAATGGGGACAAAGGCGTGCTCATTTCGGGGATTGAGGATCGACAACACAGGGGGGATATCGGGGAACACTCAAGACGGCAGAAGGCTACTGCTGTACATGCAGGGCTATAGACATCCGTGAAAGTTCCAGGTCACATCGGAGAGAGACGAGAGCACAAACCATCCATAGGAACAACGTCGTCATCCGCATTAAACCAGTGAAGGTGACCGCTCCGCGTCTGCACGAAGATGCTATCTTTCCACTCTCCCGTCACTTTCCCCTCCCATTGCATCCTGCGCGAGGACCCAATGGGACAATGTTCTGTCAGCGCCTTCGATGATCAAGGACGCAAATTTGGAAAATCGACCGCTCAAAGCTAAGCGTGTGCCACACTCGCTGCTGATCACAAAGCTAGCGTGTGCCACACTCGCTGCTGATCACAAAGCTATGCTTGCTGGCGCTATGGAGCTGGAGAAGGGGCTATTGATAGGAAGGCATGCCGTATCCAGTGCTATGGAGCGTGAGGAGGGGCTGTGTAAAGGAGGGCATGCCATAGTCAGCACTGTGGAGCATGAGGAGGAGCCGCGCACCTGCCCTGCCGTACGATTTCCGGGCTGTTGAAAAGTTCTTCCGTGCGCAGCTTCAGGTCGTCCATCTGCTTTGCTCGCATAGATTCGACTGCCTCGTGAGCGTCATGCGCCGCCGCTGAAAGCTGACTCCCCCCTGCCACAATTTCCTCCCTGGCGCAATCCAGCACGCCTGCCTTGCCTCCCCTTCCCACACCCCACTCAAATAGCGCCCAGACCCCCGGAGGAGATCCATGGTGGTGCTTGCAGATCACAGCAGCATCGTTGCGAGGGAAGCCGAGGTGGCATGGCGAGTGCGTGTGAGCGCAGGCTTGACCGGATGAAGCGCGTCATGCACAAGGGTGTGACTCTGGCCGCACTTCTCACACAGCACCCACACTCGCGTTGGAAGCGGAGGAGCAGCCAGCGAGCCGGGCTCAGTGTACCGTGCGGTGCCCAGCAGCGGTCAGCACCACCCCACTTACTGGCTTGGGCTGCTTGGGAGGGCACGCGCCGGCCATCCCGCTGACACTCTCGTCGAGCCCGGCAAGAAGCTTCTGATAGGCGCCCACGTAAGTGCCCAACACGGCACTCAATGTCTCCACACGCTGGCGCTCCAGCGTCATAACCTGCCAGCTCAGCAGTGGCCCTCCGTGAGCCACATCAGACAGATTTCCTTGGCAGAGAGGCCGCACACATCTCCCGCCCAGCCTCGGCACACCTGGGTATAAGGCGCAGAACCTGGTGTCGCTCGTGAGTTCTCAGCAGGACCATCGAGCAGGTGCGCACTCGATATCCCTACGCTGTGGCTGGCTGTGCGGACTTTCAAGCTCGGGACGCTTGGCCTCGATGCAGCCAGCCCCTCTCTGCAAAGTTGTCTTGCCACAGGAGGCCCTTCACTGGTAGCACCGCGTTGCGAAGGGCCGGGGCAGTACCCTCTCACTTGCAGTAGAGAGCATGGCCCTGCCTTCCTCCTGGGCACGCTGCAGGGCAGAGTGCTGCTCCAGCAGCAAGCTCTCCATCAACCACGGGTCCTCCCCGCCCCTCCAGCCTTTCTGCACACAAGCCCCCGCTGACGGCCTCTTATCAACCACGGGTCCTCCCCGCCCTCCAGCCTTTCTGCACACAAGCCCCGCTGACGGCCTCTTATCAACCACGGGTCCTCCCCGCCCTCCAGCCTTTCTGCACACAAGCCCCCGCTGACGGCCTCTTATCAACCACGGGTCCTCCCCGCCCCTCCAGCCTTTCTGCACACAAGCCCCCGCTGACGGCCTCTTATCAACCACGGGTCCTCCCCGCCCTCCAGCCTTTCTGCACACAAGCCCCCGCTGACGGCCTCTTATCAACCACGGGTCCTCCCCGCTCCTCCAGCCTTTCTGCACACAAGCCCCCCGCTGACGGCCTCTTATGTTCGGCTTCGCAGCGAGCACCACGAGCTGTTATCTGGCTGCTCCACTCTCTACACTGATGCCGTCGGAGACCCCCTAGGAGACCCCCTAGAAGACCCCCTAGAAGACCCCCTGTGAGAAACCCTATTCACATCCCTTGAGACGTCAGTTGCGATCCGCGCTACCTCAGGTCTTCTGACGCTCATTATCACCGAGGAGGAGGGAGGTATGTGAGGCGTCAAGCGAGCGAGGATCGAGAGCGCCTACAGTCGAGGAGGTCTCCATGCTCTTGAGGGCCAGCATCAGCGCCGCGCGCGCTTTCTCCGAGAACTTGCGCCTTTCGGTGGCGGCCGTGGCCAAGGCCTTTGACTCCTTGCTCGCGGCCTCAGAGCATGAGGTAACTTCCCTGGCACGAACATGGCTTCCACGTCAGCAAGAATTCAACTACGGATTGCCAGGCTGTCAAACACTCTCAGATCAAGGCCGAGTATCTGACCAAGGCACGGCATCTGACCATGGGCGAGTATCTGACCAAGGCACGGCATCTGACCGCGGCCGAGTATCTGACCAAGGCACAGCATCTGACCATGGCGTAGCAAGCGACGGGGGGTTGGGGGACCCCAAGCTGAAGGCCTCCATGAGGGCCTGACCCGAGGGCCGCACTGCAGAGGCCTCCACGCAGGCGATGGCGACAGTCCTGTTGAAGAGAGCGCGGGCTTCCAGAGAGGCGCAGGTCGGGGTATACCCTGCAGCTCCTAACAGAGACTCCTCCACCGCTCTGTGTGCAGCCGCCGCCGCACGTGGTAGCACGCCCGCAGCTTCGCAGGCTGCAAACAAGGAATCACTTCCATCTCCGCCTTCGGAGAGCTGCAGAAAGCGAGGGCGCACCCGTGGGAGCCAATCAGCAAGTTTCGCGGAAGATAGGACTCCCGTCGCCCACGAGGTATATACAAAGGATCGAGTTCCAAACAAACAGGGAAGACTGACAGACCCAAAGCGGTGAGTGCGTGGGAGCCTGATCCGCAGGACGTCACCACAGCGGTCTGCGACATTTTTGTGCAGGCCTTGGAGTATGAGCCTTCCGTCGCCGCCATGCCCTTCAAGAGGCGCGCCATGGCCTCGCAAGCTGCACACAAAGCACAGTGGTCAGATCGTCCTCCAGAGCCAGTCTCAAAACGCAGGGCAAGAGAGCAAGCGAGAAGCTGGACGCCTAACTGACTCCAGCTGCCTTACGGCGACCAAAAAAAATTCCGTTGGCGGCTGGCAACAACGACGCGAGCAGAAACAAGCCTTACAAGAAAGAGTAAACCAGAGGGCCTTCTGGATCAGCGTTGCAGCAAGCCTAAAGTGCTACGAGAAGGTGCATGAACTCGCTAAACTGGTCCGACAAAGTTCAGGGGAGTGGCTGTATTCCGCAGCTGATTGACCGAATCAAGCCCTGTAACCAAGACTGCGGCTCGGCGACGCGTGCATCTTATCTGAGGCGCACCGGTGCGTCCAGAGTCCATGCGCGAGCACATCAAGGACGCGAAATTGCTGAGGCGATTCTCCTGCGCAGTGCGGAGGTCGGCCCGTCATAAACCAACACCGCTGATACACCGTTGATGGTATAACCCAAGAGGGAAGGCTCCCATCCCTGGGAGAGGAACTCGGAGACCTTCCAAAGCAGGTGGCAGAAGATAGTGACGCAATGCAAGGAGGCTGGACCGGCGTCGGACCTCTTTCTCTGCCTCGTCATGCAGCAGCAGGATGGTCTCCTTATGCCGGGAAAAGTCCGCGCGACGCTCCCCAATCTGAAGGAGGTTTCGAATCATCAAAACCGGCATTCAACGGCAACTCTGGAGGTTGCGCTGCACCAACGTTGGCGACTGATCGCAGAGCGCGCCGTGCAAAGCTGAGCAACATCCGGCTGAAATGCGTATCTCACGCGACAGTTGCATACAAACCTGTTTAAAGGAGCGGCACAGACAACTTCTGCAAAGATAAAATGGCGGGATGGACGAAGCCCACACTCCAGCGCGCTCTATCGGAGCGCAAAATGTCCAGCGTTGGGAAAGGTTAGGCATCCCTCGAAATAATTACTGGAAGAATCAAGATGCGAAGGCCACCTGTGTACCACTGTCCTCATCGTTGCCGTACACACTTTGCCGGCTGTTGGACGCGGAGGGGTCCGAATTTGCTCCAAACGCGGGGCTGCAGTCACGGAGACGCATGAAATTGAGAGATCGTTGTTCCACCGGAAAGATGAAGGACAAATTAAGCTCAGCGTCTAGGCGTAAGACTTGATAGTTGTCACAGCTGAAAATATCAGAGCGGACAGGAAGGTGTCTACTTGCGAAAGAGTTGGCAAAACAAAGCCAAACGTTGACGACGACACTGCATGCTGGTTTGTCAATTTTGAGCTACTATAAAAAGGGTAGCGCTCATGCTCTTTTGAAAACACTTCCAGAATAGGATGGAAGCGCGCAGAAGCAACTGTGTAGACTTTGTAAAAACGCTATCTAGGCATCAGGTGACTTCTGCAGAACACCTTTTCCCGCAGAACTGTGCGCGCACTGTTTTCAAACAGAACACCATATTGCAGTCGTGCGAGCTCAAGCAGTGTGCTCAGCATGTACGTCACAAGAAAGCCAATATAGATGCATCCTTAAGTGAGTGTGAAACACCTGCTTTCAAAACCTGCAGCAGCACTGCAGGGAACTTCGTCCTCCGGCTCTTCGTCGTTGTTTCGAGGGCTTTCGCTGCTAAAACTACCCCTTGAAAAAACAGCTCTAAACCTATCCGACAACGAGCTACTTGGTGAGCTGAAATATACGTTGCCAGGTTTCTCATCCTGAGAAACGCCAGTTTCACGCGGCCGATTCTCAAGATCTATAGCCTCTTGATGATGGACTTCTCCCTCTGTGCTTAAAGAAACTTCGGAGGTGGGAGGTTCGTTTTTGTCGGCTTCCGAATCCAATACGTCGTCCACGGAGGATGCCTGAACCCCGTCCGCTTTCAAGACCTCGTCCGGTGACCTGCTATTGTTCAGTTCCTCGGATGAAGACTTCCCCTCTATCTTGCCTTCGGGATCCTTTCCAAAACTACCACCTCCTTCAACTTCACTTGACGGTGAAATCAACGGGGTATCAAGCGAAATCTCGTCGTCGTGCTGCTCATTGTCAGACATGATTTTCCCCTTTCTGAAAACGGTACACCACTGGGAAAAAAGTCACGGGCCCGCGACCTCTCGTATGAGATAGCTTGGTGAAAATTTCTGCGATCGTATCACGTGTGTCAGACGAGGGAGTCACGATCTGCATCTCATCACGAAGTTGTTTCAAGCTAGCTCTCTCTCGTCTCTGTGTGTGGTCTGTCGATGTCGTGTGATGTGATCTATAGGCGGGTGTACCCTTATTATCACCTTTTTTAAGGTGTAGCGGTGTGGAGCCGCGCGCGCGGTATGGCATCATGGGCGATGGATTTTTTTGATATTTTAGACCTCAAAACCGCCCCATTTTGGTCAAACATGCTGTTTGGGGGTTTGGCCGGCTCTAGGGGTCTCCGAGGCATTGTCACTCAAAAAAGCAGTGTACCCTTATTATCAAGTGAAAATCCAGTAATAAGAACTGGATAAACGGTTGTAACTCTCAAATATTAGCATGTTTTGGACCCATTGGGACCCCATGGGACTAATTTGACCGATACCCCGACATGGGCACCCCTTGCTTGCCCGCCCATACACGCGGGGCGCGGGGGGGTGCTGTATAGCTCGTCCTCCCGCCCCATGATGGCGGGATAGGGTGAGGCACTTCCGTCGACGTACCTCAAGCAAGGAACGCGTTTCCCGCCTTCGCAGCCAATATCTCCGTGTATTGCGCCGCAAGAAGATACGCTGGAACATGAAAATGTTTCCCAGTCGTTGCACGTGGACGTCACGAGGGCCAAGGTTTTTAGGATACAGGCTTTCTCAAGGATTCAAGAGTGACACTGTACCCTTATTATCACGTATACAGGGTGAACTTGCACACTCCAGTTCAAGCGCTGTATTGCGATGCGCACCAAGCCACGTGGATAAACCATCTTCCATACACCCCAAAAAAGTAATTTTAACTTCTTGTCGAGTTAGATGAAGGTCTGCTATTGGTTTCAGAAGGAGGGGGGATTTTTACCGGCTGAGGAGTCCACCATTTTTAGGGTTTTCGCACCAGATATAGATAAGGCGAATCAGAGCATCGACCGATATATGGGGCGTTTGGGCTTCCAAATTTACTCAAAAGTCAACTTGGGATAACGGGGTTTGGGCTATATATCGCCGCAAGGCATCGCCCACGGATACAGTGATAATAAGGGTACACTGATAATAAGGGTACACCCGCCTATACTCCTCGAATCCTCGCAAGCCAGAGGTTACGAGCTTCGGCCGCTGCGCGGCCGATCGCGCGATTCTCGACAGAAAGCAATGGAAAGCAGCTCGTAACCTCTCGTCTGGTTCTTTTCGTGTTTTGGCCCGAATTTCGCTACCTTTTCCTTCCAGAAAACCTACGCGAATCGCGGAAACGCCTGTTTTGTATGCTTAATGTATACTGAAAAATGAAACTGTTACCGCGCGCAGCATATGATATTCAGCTACGTTAAGAAAGTTCGTTGATTGCTGGATTCAATGACCCGCTACCCGTAATTACACCGACTTCCCGTTAGCTGTACTAGTACTCGTACAATACTAGGTGTCAGATACCTAGGTCACAGACTCAATTATATTCGTTTATCTTTTATCAACTTTACACTCGTATGAACTGATAACAGTGACACCCGATATATTGGCGATACAATATATCTCACAGGCGGTTATCGGGTATCGTCACCAAGGCACCTAATCGGTTGGGAAAAGCTAGATCGATCGATATCGATATTGAACCGTATTAAATCGATCGATTCCAATATATATGAGCGCAGTATCGATCGATTTCAATATTGCCCTTGAAAACCTGCCGATTATCGATCGAAAACGATATCACTATGTTTAAAATCGATCGATATTGATATTTGCATTTCCCTGATCGATCGATACCGATATCCAAGGTGTTAAAACCGATATATCGGTATATCGGTGTAATCGATTCAACCGATATTGATCAGCACAATGAGGCAGGCACCAGGATATGCACACAACACAAGGCTGCCCACGCTCGGGGGGGGCAGCACATCACATTGAAATACCCCCGACATCACGCGCGGCGGGGGCCAACACGCGCGGCGGGTCCCACGACACGCGCAGCGTACCGTGGGGTCTTTTAGTATGACGAGTGATCCGATATGCGCCAAAGGCGAAAATTTTCAAATAGCGACATTGCTGATTCGTATGAAATGCACCATATTCGTTCTTTCACTTCCCAAGACTCCGTTTTCGAGCACTCGGGGATGCGGGGCCCAAGCAAGAATTGGCTCGGCCACACAAAAACAAGTTATACATTTGACTAATTACTTACGTACTAAGTTACCATTACATTGCGGCCATAAGTGCGTGCTGGATCGTGCCTTCCTGCAAACTCTTGCGTAAGTCACCGTGCATGTTGCTCACAGCCGAGAAAGCCCGCTCGATACCTGCCGTGGAAGCAGGAACAACTAGGAACTGACGTGCCATGCGAGCCAGGTTGGGAAGGTCAGAAAAGTGAGCCTTCCACCACACCATATGATCTACATCTGGCTTGACATCAGGGAAGGCAAAGTATTTCCTCAATTTATCCATCTCCTCTGACTCAGATTGAGCATGAGGTGGTTTTGAGGCCTCACCCTCACCCCCATCCAATTTTTGGACACACCGCCAACCAATGAAAATACTCGGATCGGAGCTTGAACGATCGCTCGATGAAAGATAATTTGGATCCAAAACAACGCTCCAATCATCGCCCTAGAATATCACGTTGCAGGATCGATTTTCGATATATCGATATATCGACGCATTTTGATATGCTAATCCCACGATCGATATCGTTCGATTCCGATATGTAGCAAACTGGTGATTGATCGATACTGATATATGTCACCTTATGATCGATCGATATCGATATTCCTCACGACCGTATCGATCGATATTGATGTTTCCGATATGTGTGCAAAACCATATCGATCGATACCGATATTCCCGATATATCGATATATCGGAATATCGGCACAACCGATTAGGTGCCTTGAACGTCACCCCGCTTTCTTCACTGCTAGTTTTGCCATGATTGGCTAAACACTTCCGATTGGCGGGGCGTTGGGGCCTCGCGAGGTGTTGAATTGGCTCATCTAGGGGGTGCGGTTTGCGCGCGATTACGGTGAGATCCTGATGTGGGATTTTCGGCAACTCCTTCGATTGTCTGCGTTGGAATTTGTTTCAGACTGAGCTTGATCACCCTTGACAACAACTCCTTGGCCGCCGCATCTCCGACTTCGTTGGTTTCGTTCGACCCCTTTCGCCCTCCCACTCCGTGACTGCATTACCGTCGCCCGCCACTCCACGATTTTCACCTCGCCTTTTCCCCAACGCCCCTTGTTGGATATACCCCTAGGACTCGGGATATATACACTCAGTGATAGTTTTCTCAGAATGTATTAAAGCTGATAAGTTAACCCGATATAACGGGCATAAACAGTTAGGGTTCGGGTTCGGGTGACAGTCATACACACTACTATAGGAAGAGTCGCAAAGCAAGCGGTGTGACTGTTCCAGCACACCACCTAGTGTGGTGACTGGCCAGCCGAAGTGGAAACCTGTGAACAAACACCATCTACAGCGGTGGAAATTGGGCTCTAAGGGAAGGCCTGTCCTTTCTGGCAGGGCGGTTCCCAGTCAAGAGTTGTAAATCTGAAACCGGTCCGTGATCGGACCCCTCTGCACATACAGCTACGGTCAATCTCATTGTGCAGGAGCGGCATGATTAACTTGCTAGCCACTAGTTGGCGGTGGCACTGCTGTGCCAGTCCGCAGCACAGCCATGGTGCCGTGAATTGAAGTTGTCGATGCCGTGTTTGAATCATTCGTGGAGCCAGAAAAGGAATCTGAATTTTGTCGATCGCCGTGCACCGCCGCATGGTCTCCAGAGCTCTGCTCCTCGTCATCGGACGAGTACGGCGGTGGCGGGTAAGGTGGTGACTGTGGAACATAATCAGGGTCGGGATTATACAGCCATGGCGGCCGCGGGACATTGCGGAGAGCGTGGAACCCCTGTCGCAGCTCCCGATACCGCGCCTGCCGATGCGGTGGAATAGCAGCCGGCGCCGCAAAAGTGAATGCAGGCTCGTCGCTGGTTGTCTCAGTAGCACCACCGACCTCTAGGCCGGTGTGGTCCGGTGCACATGCCTCGCCAGGGGCGGCAGCTGTGAGTGGCGCCGCGGTGGCGCATACACAAAAGAACGCACAAAGCATTACCGCAATCGCCGAAGAGCGGGCAAACCCCCAAGGCGGTGCACCGCATCCCGGACGAGATGCTGTAGGGCGCGGGACCGCATCCCCACCGTAAATAGAGTCACATCCAGCTGCATAGTCGTCCACGTCGCCGTCGCAAGAGTCGGTCTCCGACTCGGCGTGCATGTACCGCATCGCGAAGTCCTTGCCCTCAGCCGTGATCGAGAGCCCCCCCATCCGCGCGATCTTGTCCGCAAAGCAGAGGTCGGGCTCGTGCGCGTGCATGGGGTCCACCGGCATCATGTCACCGGCGTCGGACGCCTCCGACTCGTCCGGGTAAACATGCGTGATTGCCGCCGGCGGTGGCGCCGGCGGTGCGTCCTCGCGGACATGCGTGCAAGCGGCAGCCGAGATCCCGCTCTCGACACCACCGACCGTGAAGCCGCCCATGTGGGTGGCAGGCTGGCAGTAGGGCAGGAATTCCTGCAACGCACCGTCTTCCCGCTCCGGCTCGATCCCGAAGGAACACGCCGAAACGCCGTCGAGCATCTCCGGCTTGCCCCCCGCCAGAAGGCAGAGCGCATCGAACCGCTCGCCGTCGTGCTCGTCCATGGCCGTCTGAAACTGCTCCGCCAGCAAGTCGTTCTCGATGTCACCGAGGGAGAAGCTGTGGAAGCTTCCCCCAGCGCCGTGCTTGCCGCCGTTCGGGCAGTCGCGGTGCCAGTGGCGGGCCTCGTCCTTCTTGCACGTTGAATTTTGGCAGAATGGAATGAAGTCGCCGCTGCCTTTGTGGAAAGCAACGCGCTTCCTCACCTGCGACTGCGGCCAGTTTCCCCCCGTCGGGAGGTCACCTGCCGCAAAACGAACACCGGAGCCGCCTCCCCCGTTGCCGATCTTGTTCTTGTCCGCCCGCGGGGTAAAACCCCGCCCGTTGACCTTGTCCGTGAGGACCTTTAGCTGCCGCTTCACGTCGAGGATGATGGCCGTGAGGTCGGACAGCTGCGAGGTGTCGCCGTCAGTGGCCACGGCTGCCGCGGACAAGGTGAACGAGGCAGTGTGCGTACCGGCTGCCACGTGTCGGGCGTAGCACTCGAGGACCCATTGCTGGATGGTGAGGAGGTCCACGGCCGCCCGCTGCTGGTGTGTGAAGAGTCGTGACACCACCGGCGCGTAGAATCCCGGGTCCAGCGCCGCGAGGAACAGCTCCTTCACCTCGTCATCGTCGAGAGTGTTGCGCCTCTTGGCGGACCGTAAGGCCGCGTTGAAGTCCGTGATGGACTCGGACGGGTCGGTGTGGGCCTTCAAGCGGACGCCAAGGAGGTCCGACGTCCCCTGGAAGGGTGCACCGGAGTCCAGCAGACGCCGTGCGAGCTCCAGCAGGGCTCGCTTGCCGTCCAGAGGGTGCAAGGCCGCAGACGCCTCGAGCCAGTCACCCGCTGGAGAGGCGGGGCATACGATGAGCTCGAGCGTTGAAAAAAGAAGTTTGTTGGCCTCGGGACGGACGGCCAACGCGGAGTCCTCCAAGTCGAACATCGGCGCAAACAAAGGATCCTGCGCCTCGAAAGCCTCCTGGATAGCAGGCACTAGCTTGGAGAGAAGCACCTGCGCGTTGGACTCCGTTCCCGTGAATCGCTCATGCTTCTCACGGAAACATTTTCGGATCACGTGCTTCGCCACGCTCTCGTCGAAGCGCTCACGGGTGAGAGTGCGAACACCCGCCAAGAAAACAGCTTGAGCGGAGTTCGCAGCCGGAACACCAGTAGTTGCCGACGTAGCCGGCGTGACGGAATTGCGGGCAGCAGCGGAGTCGAAAATCGTAGCTAAAGAGCGTCGGCGAGACGCCATACTTGAGGTCAATCTAGTCGCAACCATGGTGAAAGAGACTGTAGAGACGAAGTGAGGGTAAATGGGACGAGGTGCGGAAAGAGCGGCGGCCAAAAGTCGTAATGCGGTTGTCGAGGAAAGCAAGGGAAAGCCGTGGCGTAAAAAATCTCCCCACGTGCATGTGGATGCAGAGTGACGCGGCCAAGGAAAGTGGTGTCGGATCCGACCAAAATTTCCAACGTCAACCAACGCGAAGCGAGGAAAATGAAGTCCGCCTCGTGCACAAGCCTCCCGCAAATCCAATCAACCAGGCATCAGCTAGGCCATACCGCTCCGCCGCGCCTCTAGTGGAGCCCCTCACTCCATCTCAAGCGTCGCTGTTTAGCCAGACATGGCTAAAATTCGCAGTGTCTAAATAAAGAGTGCGTGGGGCCAAACCTGTTGGATATACCCCTAGGACTCGGGATATATACACTCAGTGATAGGTTTTCTCAGAATGTATTAAAGTTGATAAGTTAACCCGATATAACGGGCATAAACAGTTAGGGTTCGGGTTCGGGTGACAGTCATACACACTACTATAGGAAGAGTCACAAAGCAAGCGGTGTGACTGTTCCAGCACCCCTCGCCTATAGGAATTCGTACGCTTCTGATGACTTCATCCTCAGTTGGAACCCCGAACGTGGGCGCTCATATGCGCCTTGACTCTATTGTTGCTAGAAACGATGTGGAGGCGCGCTATCGTGCAACTCCGCAGTCAGCTCATGTTCATGAAGGGGGTGACTTTGTGTCACTGGCAGTCAACGACCCCCTTTCTGTGTCACCCCTCACTGCGAGTGTCACTTGCAGTCTGTCACGTGCTCTCCGACAGACAATCCGACACACACAAAACCCCGAGTAATTGTGTTATCAAATTGTCTTAGCCGTTTCACCAGTTCCTGACTGTTTCCCGAGCTGTGAATATATACCTCAACTATATATATATATCACACTCTTCGTGAGGTTATCGGCCTGTTCCACGTATTTTCGTGAACGGTGCTTTGGCTATTCCCCGTATCTACACGCATCTTCGTATCTACGCATCTACGCATCTTCGCCGCAACGTATCTTCAACGTATCTCCGTTTCAACGACTGCTTCCACGTATCTACAACGTATCTATTTGCGGCCACGTATCTCCCGGAACTTTTCCGCGCATCTTCACCAACGTTTTTCGGTTAATTTACCACCTCGTATCTTCGTATCTACGTATCTTCAACGCATCTATATTTCAACGTTTGCTTCAACGTGTCTCTTCACGTATCTATTCGCGGCCACGTATCTCCCGGATCTCTTCCGCGCATCTTCGCTCATCTACGTTTTCCCTTTGAGTTCTCTTTCGTGTCCACTTCTTTATCAACGCATCTACTTTGTCAACACGATTTTACTTTACGCTCTGGCTGGCAGCACTTATCCTGCAGCAAAATTGGCTTATCTCACGAAGTTTTTGACCTGACCGGCGTTTTCCCCGCGAAATTTGACCCATCATTGGTTTTTTCATCGCTGGAAATGGTTAATTTTACAGAAATTTAAGTTGTCGCCACAAACCCAAACCTCTTCCCCTTCAGATTTTACAGTTTCAGTGGTCATGGCTTCTTTGCGTCAGCGTGCCCGCATGGTAGCGTTGCATTCTACGCTGCACTTACTTCGACAACGACATTTTACCTCTGGCAACGCTCTGGTGGTGTCTGGTGGTGCTTGCGCACCAGACATCAACCTCGACGCCAACATTTCCGTCGTCGACGACGAACTCTCTGACTTCCACGGCTTCATCTCTCCGCTTCCCTCGCCTTCGCCTTACACGCCCCCTAGTCACCATCTGGTGGTGTCTGGTGGTGCTATCGCACTCACTTCGCCCCTCGCCATCGTCCCTTTTGGGTTTCTTCCCATGCACTCAATCACGTCCCCTCTCCGCATTTTTCACTTTCCACCTCCCTACCCCCTCTCCATCGACGCATTCGCTATGGTGGTGCCTGGCCGCGTTTGGCTCTTGTACCGTACAGGGATTGGTTGACCGTCACCTTGGTGGCACTCGACACCCTCCACCATCGAGGGCACCACCGCCACCAAAAATTAGAACAGAAATCGGCAGTTTTGTGTTATGACCTAGCAAGCCTAGACATGCAGTTGTTGCTTAGCCATCGCCCACGCGGGGATCCGCCACTAGATGGACTGAAAAAGGTCCCAATGGGCCGAGTAACATTTGTGTACTAGCTAGGACCTAGGGTGAATTGCTGCATCCTGCCTGTGACCTCACACCTTCGGGGTGAGGTGGTGTCATGAAGGGGGTGACTTTGTGTCACTGACAGTCAACCCCCCTTTCTGTGTCACCCCTCACTGCGAGTGTCACTTGCAGTCTGTCACGTGCTCTCCGACAGACAATCCGACACACACAAAACCCTGAGTAATTGTGTTATCAAATTGTCTTAGCCGTTTCACCAGTTCCTGACTGTTTCCCGAGCTGTGAATATATACCTCAACTATATATATATCACACTCTTCGTGACATGTTGCCCTTGCTGCAGGTGACAGGACTCGAGGAAATGCGGTTTTGCAATCCTCTTGGGACATCGACGTCGTGAAACGCATGCTGAAATCTGTATAGGCAGCCCTGACCGGGAGTCCCGGTGCAGGCCCCTATGACAGACTCCTAGGCCAACACTGGACTGCTGACTGATCTATAGGTTCGTGCTGTGACACACGCTGTGACACAGGTAGGCTAGACTCCGAAACCGTCCGAGACCGTTCCGGGTATATCTAGCTTAGGGTTTAATTATCTGAAGAGTTTATCCACACAGTTCGGGAGTTTCTGATATCTGGTGAACTAGGATATTCCAGTAGGTCGTGGCCCCATCCACGCTATTATTCCACTTGCTGATTTGGCCATGGTTGGCTAAACGGTCGCTTGGAGAGGTGATGCGCACGGGCGCGTTTGGGCGCGACTAGGAATTATGGTATGCGTTGTTTGCGGTAAGCGACTGGGAGTGGCGGCCATGGGGACCGCGCCTCGTTACGGACTAGTCCTAGCAATGTTCAGATTCAGTTTTGCACCGGTACTGGCCCTGCTGGTTACTGTTCTTTGGGTTGGTGTTCGCGACACCTTTGACTTCGACGACATCTTCGAGTGCCCCTTGCCGCTTCGCTCTCTTCGCTCCTCTCCGCTGCTGCGCATTGCCATTTTCCCGCTACAACACCCAACCGCGCGACTGCGTACCACCTCCCCTCTGGCTTTTCAGAGTATGGGTATGCTTACACGAGCGAAGAAGTCCCTTGAGAGGGACAGTGACATCGATGCCTCGCTGGGGCTGTTAGACAGGGTTCGGAACAGTCCGACGGTACGTACGCCAACTGGGCTGCCCACGCTTTGACCACAAGGCAGCACATCACATTGAAATGCCCCCTCCCCCAGGCTCTGTTTTTCGAATCACTGGAGGGGTTGGCCGCCCCCTGGAGCCTCAAATCTTGCCTGTGGGGGTTCGTCCCGGAGCCTCGATATTTGCACTTCCTAGAGTCGGCCCGGATCTCACCCCAGCCCGAGCCAACGCGCGGCGGGGCCAACACGCGCAGCGGGTCCCAACACGCGCGGCGGGTCCCAACACGCGCGGCGGGGCCGGGCCAACACGCGCGGCGGGGTCGGGCCAACACGCCAGGCGGGTCCCACGACACGCGCAGCGTACCGTGGGATCTTTTAGTATTACGAGTGATCCGACATGCGCCGCAGGCGAAATTTTTCAAATAGCGACATTGTTAATTCGTAT
>LGRX02012672.1:20508-46967 GCA_001247695.2 Cymbomonas tetramitiformis
AGCGTGGGCAGCCCTGTTCCGACCCCCATTCCGGCTTCCAACGAGGATGCGGACGTGGCGACCAGGAGGTACCTGCAGGAGCAGTGCAAGCTGGTCGGCGACGTCTACAAGGCTCGTCTTCACCGGCAATGGGCCAAGGGTGTCCGCGAGGATGTCCTTGGTGACAAGAAGCACCACTTCCGCGGTACGGACGACGCTGGCCTCCTTTCCGATCTGGTGGTGCAGCTACGTACGGAGTTTTAGTCGGCTGGGCTGGAGCTGGCCTCCTTTGACCTCGACGACCCCCTGGCTCGTGTGGTGGGCAGGGTGAACGGCTTGTTGTACGACGTTCTGGCTCTGGTCATCGAGAAGCACAGCAACGCTTTCGTCTGGCTGACTGGTACCGACGCTTCGTCTGACCGAGATGGGCGACGAGCTCTGGTGGACATCATCAAGGGTTGTGTGCCGGTGGCGCTACGTGAGTCGCACCCGGAGAAGTACGCCGCGTTGCGTTATCCCGCAGACACCGACCCGCAGCCCATCTTGGCTCGGGAACAACGTCTGGTGCGGGATAACAAAGCTACGGACTGGATGCCCACCGAGGAGACCAGGAAGCTCTCCCTGTACAACCGGCTAGACCCAGTGTTCTACACTGCGGTCAAGGTGCGGTACCCTCTGGCAGCTGACCTCACCCATGTCTCTCTGGCCTCTCTCCGCTCCCTTGTGGTGGAGATTTATCAGGCTTCGGCGCAGACGGAGACGGGGAAGGCGGTTTCGGGCAAGAGCGGCATCTCTGCGCAGCTCTCCAGCACCGAGTACGGCGCCCTCCTCAACAAGATCAACGAGGTTCAGGATTTGCTGCGGCAGCAGCGCGGGGCGGACGCGCCACCGGCGCAGCAGCAGCGGCAGCAGCCGCAGCGGCAGCAGCGGCAGCAGCAGCAGCGCGGTGCGCAGCGGGGATTCCGTGTTGGCACACATCCGGTGCCGGCGGTCGGATTCGACCGTGATGACCAGAAGGCTAAGCCTTTCTGCGGGAGGTGCAAGAAAGCGGGTAACGGTGAGCTATACCACTTCTACCGCGACTGTCCGTTGGGCGGGCGTCAGCATCCCCCGCACTCGGCCGCGGCATTCTGCATTCCCATCGACGAGGAGGACGCGGAGGGGGTGCGTGCATTGGCCATGTGTGCCCTGTTCCAGCAGGCGGCGGATGATGGGGCTGAGGCTTTTGCCACTGCGGCATCTACGTACGGGCCGCCTGCGGTACTCTGTGCGGGTGCGGTGGGCGGGATCGACGTGTCCGGTTACGGCTTCACGGTGGAGCCGCAGCCGCCTGCCGACGAGCCCGCGGGTGAAGACATTCATCAGCGGCTGGATGATCTCGCCGCGGAGGTCCATGCCGCGGCGAACTGCAAGGTACATTACACCCACGCATCATTCCCGCCACAGGCGGTTCTCGAGCCGCATGCATCGGCTCTGGTGTGCGGCCCCGCGGCAGCGGGGATCATGCCGGAGGAGCAGGTTCCGGCAGGTGGTGCGGCGGCATCGGCGTCCGCCGTACCGGCCCCTGCTATGCCTGTCTCGCGGGTGGAGGATGTGAAGCCCGTGCCGCTTCAATCGGCGCGGGTGACTGCCACGACGGGCGGTGAGTTCCCTGGATTCGTTCAGACTGTCAAACACGCCGCCATCGCGCCGGTTGACCTCACCGGCTACGACACCGACGACTACGAGGACTTTGCCGACGGCAGCTTCACGCTGAAGCCGCGGGGTTCGCCTCCGACGGCTAATCATGTGTCCGGACCACCCGTGGACGACCAGAGGACCTACGGTTGTGGGAAGCCGCCCTGGGGCTTTCCTGCCACAGTCGGGCCGTGGGGAATTCCTTTCCTCCTTTCCCTCGTTCTTTGCGTCTCGATCATGGGGGTGGCTGCCGTGCCCCAGGCTCAGTCGGCTGCGGGATTGCCTTCGCCTGGTGGTGATCTCGATTGGGAAACTCCGTCATTTTACTTTACGAATGATTTTGTTGAATCGGTGATCCCGGCTCAGGGTTTCTTTGTGGCTGACAATGTGCCACCGCTTGAGCCGCCTGAGCCCCCTGACCTCTTTCAGGACCGCCTTGCTCAGGCAGATTTGAGTTTCGACATGGCCTTCTTTTACGGTGTGGCTCTACATGAGAGAGGTCCTTTCGGGAATCCTCCCTTCGGATCGGACTTAAGTGAGGCCACCGCTGACTACTTTGGTGCGCTGTCGATTGACTTCTTGTTCACTCTGGATGCACACCAACATGGTGGTGTGTGGAACTCCGGTGACTTCAACAATTTTTCTGGTTTATGGTTTTGCTTTTGACATCTACAAGTTATCTTCTGGCTTGCTAGCTCGGTGCTTTTGAGCTGTTTAGCGGGTGCACAATGCCCGTAGGTTTCTGCACCTGTGCTACCTAGAGGGTTTCCAATTTGTGTTTCAGAATTGCACAGTTGGATTAGCAGTTAGGTCTGTCAACCTGGCTCCTGCCCTGACTTATCTTACATTATCTGACTCTCCTATACAGTCACCACCCACAGTGCTGGGGTGGTGTGCTGAAATCTGTATAGGCAGCCCTGACCGGGAGTCCCGGTACAGGCCCCTATGACAGACTCCTAGGCCAACACTGGACTGCTGACTGATCTATAGGTTCGTGCTGTGACACACGCTGTGTCACAGGTAGGCTAGACTCCGAAACCGTCCGAGACCGTTCCGGGTATATCTAGCTTAGGGTTTATTTATCTGAAGAGTTTATCCACACAGTTCGGGAGTTTCTGATATCTGGTGAACTAGGATATTCCAGTAACGCATCGCCAAGAACACCTTGGGGAACAAGGCGTCCTCTTTTGCTGGAAGTGAACCTCATCGTCAATTACTTTGGGATTCGTTCCTTGGTGACTGTGTTGGAGCGCTCCTTTGTCAACATGGATTCCGCCAACGAGGACATTTTTGGCCTCGTGGACGTCGACAAAGAAGTACACCCCATTTACAACGACATTTTACTTCGCTCATTGCGTGGTTTCTTTGACGACACCCCACTCACCAGCTCGTAGGTGGGTGGACGCGTCGGCTCGGATTTCTCCGTGCGACGGGAAGCGAGCCGTTCTGGAGGTTACCAAGCGGCTGTTATCGCCGCCCCGACGTTATCGTATCATGACATGCCATGCTATGGGCCATAGCAGAAGCGATGTTCAGAATTGAGAAAAGAGTATTCAGAATTGTAATCGCCAGAGTAATAAAACTGTAAACTCTGCATAATTATTATAATCGTGTCGGACGCGCCAGTAGTGCCGTCCGATCGCAAAATGACGTTGATTACGATGACGATTAATTTCGCAAATGTCAGCATATCACGCACAGTCACAGCTCACAGCGGGCCTAGTGGAGATCTTTTGATCGACTGGCTTAGTATAATTATATACACTGGCGGGGTGGCAGATTTCTGAGTATGCGACCAACCGCCGACGGGGCGGGAAATGTGTGGTCACCGCGCCAGCGGGAGAATTTTCGCCACAAGCCGTGAAAGTTGTCGGTTTCACAATTTTCGCGAGATTTCCCTCGAAATTACAAAATCTGTTTTATGCAAGCACGTTGTATAACGCTAAGAACGAGAGACGACTCGATGCGTCGACCACGTTCGGCATTGGATTGCCATAATCGTCTTATCGAGGCGAGGACGCGCGGGGCAAAACCAGCCCCCTCCTGCCATGCCACTGGCGGGGCGGCAAAAGATTTCCCAACCGCCCAACCGCTGACGAGGCGGAAGGTCAGTCAAAAGTACCGCTAGCAGCCCATCCGCTAGCTCGCTAGCGCGCTGATTTGCATCCTTGTTTCAGGTTTTCGAGATCTACATCATCTTCATGGGTCATGGCATGGCATGGCATGGCATGGCATGACATGTCATGCGTCGTTTTAGGGCCATATTTTACATTCACATTAAGTATAAAAATCCAGAGACGTCCTATAGCGTCATATGGCGTCTTTGCCCCAGAATTCGAGTTCTTGGGTTGCCATAGCCTGATTTCTCCGCATATTTTGAATTACTATATTACGCTACCTCGTTGACCGCTTCCAAGTATCCTACGTGGCGCATTATCAAAAGTTGGCGACGCGCTCTTTCAGGATGCCTCAGGAGGGCATGTTCAGCAAAACTATCGTACAGAATCTCCGGTCTGCTTGCCGCGGTTTGGTCGCACGGCGCGCCAACGTCCCCCCGGTGCCCACTAGGGGGACGGTGGCGCTGCCTTGATGGAACGCTCATTAGGTCAAATCTCAAAATGAGAATAAGATTCTGTCCGACAGTATTGTTTATCTTTGCATGATTAACAATATTTATCACGGACAACACCTTAGGCGTGCAGTATATTGACTTTTTTACTTCGACATCCTAGCGACATCCCGCGGAGATCGAGCGGAAGAAGTGCTTCATACCGCCAACGTGTTGAGCGGATGAAGCGCATCTGTGCGTTTTAAACGTTTATCGTAAGTTCACTTAGTTGCATTAAGTAGTTACAGCCACTCCTTGGTCAGAACGCCAGGGGAATGGCGGTTTGAGGATGGCGTTTACCGCTCATCGCCACTCGACGGAAGCGAGGACCCCCAAGATCCGCTTCGAGTGACGAATTCTGAGCGGGCATGTTACATAGCGCCCACAATATGTCGTACTAAACATATTTTGGGGCTAGCATGCTGCGGATGTTCCTAATCTGTTAAATCACTAACACCGCTGAAGCAGGGTTTTCACGGTGTTAACTACACTGGCGGAGCGCGAGAAGTGCTCTTCACAACATGCAGAGCAGCTTTAATGTACAATGCGCGTAGGCAAATGCGCATACTACCATATATAGTATGCGCGTAGGCAAATGATTTTAATGGCCACCTGCCCGTAGGCAAATGATTTTAATGGCCATCTGCCCGTATGCAAATGAAATTAATAGTGTGATATCTGTAGACAAACCGTGAACGAGCGGGATAGTGCAACGAGTGTTGTGTTCGGTATACAATTGTATGCCGAACCCACTACACGTTTGCATATCAATTCTTCGGTGGCTTAGGAAGAACATGCTTCTTGCGCACGCATGACGATCCGTTCAGATTTTAGGAGTCTGGACGCGGCGCGTTAGAGGGGGTGATTGGGCATGCGTCTGACTCGACGTATGCCTAGCAAGGAGGCACAATAAACAGCATGAGCATATCACACATATTGCATATGCATACTAGAAACATCATGCGCATCTGACAATGTACTGTCACCTCTCGCGGAAACGCGAATGTCAACTGCGTCCACGTTTCCGCTAGGGTTTCTTCCCTCATCCGAACGCTCGCTCGCTTCCCTCATGCGCATCGGATGAGGGAAGCCGTTCTGCATGCGCACATGTGTGATATGCTCATGCTGTGTATTGTGCCTCCTTGCTAGG
Organism: Cymbomonas tetramitiformis; assembly: GCA_001247695.2. Lineage (NCBI taxonomy): Eukaryota > Viridiplantae > Chlorophyta > Pyramimonadophyceae > Pyramimonadales > Pyramimonadaceae > Cymbomonas > Cymbomonas tetramitiformis. The sequence goes on from LGRX02012672.1 coordinate 25,923, forward strand.
CATGCGTCGAGTCAGACGCATATGCCCAATCACCCCCTCTAACGCGCCGCGTCCAGACTCCTAAAATCTGAACGGATCATCATGCGTGCGCAAGAAGCGCATTCTTCCTAAGACACCGAAGAATTAATATGCAAACTTGTATTGTGTTCGGCATACAATTGTATACCGAACACAACACTCGTTGCACTATCCCGCTTGTTCACGGTCTGTCTACAGATATCACACTATTAATTGCATTTGCCTACGGGCAGATGTCTATTAAAATCATTTGCCTACGCGCAGACTACCATTAAAATCATTTACCCACGCGCATACTACTGCAAAATCATTTGCCTACTACGTGCACACTACATTAAACTCATTTGCCTACGCGCATACTACCATATATGGCATTTGCCTACGCGCATTGTACATTAAACCCATAATAATAATAATAAGCATTTACAACGGTGGTAAGAGCAAAGCCCTGGTCATGTCATAGTCCTATAAAGGCATACAAATATGAGACTATGCACACATGCTTCTTTAATGGCGGGTTATGGTAAAATCGCCAACGTGACTTTCATACTTTAGAAGCGCTAACGAGACACACCCGCACTTCGCCACGTGATACAAAGGAAAATAGCACATTTGGAGAAAGAAAACCCATATGTACCTTACTTTAAGGCGGGCCCCTATATGATGCATTACTAGATGCGTATCCGCCCCGCGCTCGCCACTAACCCTTTGTGGAGGTGAATATCAACTGAGAGTGAGGGTTGTGCAAAGAAATAGGGATATGATAGTAAAACGGGCGATTCCTAAAAAACGGTGCATAACATGAGCAAATTACACTTCCAGGCAATTAACAACGAAATTTGTGACGTAATAACAAAGACCTGTACCATCTATTTTCAAAGACTTTGGTGCAACATATTAACAAACTTTGTGGGTATTAAGGAATATCACTTAGTAAAAGCAATGCACACTAGGAATGATCTGATTTAAGAATAGACTATCAACATCAAACCATAGGGTGCATGCAGTGCAGAAACCCATTGAAAGACGCTTAAAAGACCAAACCATGGGGCATCACGATACATCGTGGCTATATGTTAATAGCCGGGATGCTGCAAAGGAAAGTCCACAAGTATTAGAAATTTTAAAAGGTGCATAAAACACAGACACCACTAGACACCGAGGACCGGTCTTAGTAAGGGCCTATGGTTCTTCGCAAAAATTTAATATAGCAATTGCATGCCCTGATGGAGTTTGAGTAGGTCATAGAAAATAAAGTTGCCACACCATATGCGGGACATGCCACTCGTTGAGGATCACAATCCTAAACCCATCTAAACCTGATATGCCACCGCCGCCGCCCCTTTCATGTGATTATTGCACCCTACAGGGCAAATGAATTCTAGATGCCCGCTTTCCATCATCAACGGGAACTGTCCCAGACATCAGTATCTTACCCAATCGGGATGGGCCACTGATCCCTTCCTGGCTGCCTTCGCATGCAACGATTTAAGTGATACTTTCACCTTACTAGGTGGCGGCCCTGTACTGCTTGGTTTCTGGCCATTCCACACCCCCTTCCAATTTCCCCGCCACTGCTCGGTAAGACGCTGTTGGGATATATGCATTTGTTCAAACATCCCGACGTTGGATGATCAGGTAAACGTAGGCTGCAACATCATTACACCATGTTGTATCCTAAGCCGGCGCTGATTTCACCATGTTCCTACCAATTGACTTTAGAGTGCAGATACCGATTTGCCTACTGAGCAGATTTTGGGACAGATTGCAATAGCTACCTCAGAGGGTTGACTTTGACTTTCATGACGTGATTCGTCCGTATGGGTGGTGGCAATATCAGGGGAGTTGCCGCTGTGCGCAGATGCTGGGTTACCCGGATGAGGGCTGCCATTCAAATTAGTCCCACTGGTAAAAAACCAGGAGAGATCGCTCTGCACCACAACCCCATGGCTGTCAGTGCCACTATGCCTGCAGATGAATCCTTCACCTTGCTTAGAACCTGCACAGCGGTCCCACCAGAGCACTGTTGCCAGGTGAGAGAACAACCATCGCAAGACATGGCACGCGGGTGAGAAAATATGATCTCGGATATAGGAGGGATAGGAATGCAGGAAATATGAAACCAAATTGAAGATTGGCGTTGTGGTGGCTCTGCACCGCAACACCAGGCCACAGGCGCATACTACACACTACTAATCACCCTCTCAGGAGCCGTACGGTGTGGGAAAGAAATCGACATCGGCGCCTCCAGCCGTCCAGTCTTACCTCCGATAACATCGGAGACAACACAATATTGAGACAACTCAGCAATCCTTTTACACCGCAGACCCCAACTCTCGAGCAAGGTGCACACTGCACAGCTCCGGCATGTCGTCTCTTAATCGATGGCCAGGCGATTGCCTAGACGAGACAATCACCTGAAGGGTGGCACGTGCCCGTGCGAGCTCTGCATCCTTGTCAGCAATCTCCGTATCCTTATCGGCAAGACGTTGAGTCGCCAACATGAGCAATTGTTCCTTCTCCTGTGATGGGTGACCCTCTCGCAAATATGAGCATGGTACCCCTCGATGATCCCAGGGAGAGGGGTGGCAACAGCCTGTGGCACTCCGCAAAACGACAGCAGCAGCAAGGAGCGCGCTTCAGCCATCCACCGCAATCGGGGGAATGTGACGCTGACAGGAGGGTGAACGTACCGACGCATTGGAATCCGCATCCCGAATCCTCCTGGTGAGCTCTCGGCGCTCATCTTCCCTGCAAATCGACATCAGCTTTATGTGAAGATAGCCACATAAGTGCTCACCCGTTCAAAATGGCTGCATTGTGGCGCACACGTCTACGAGTCGGCAATGCAGCACAACGCAACCGATGGGGTTACCGTGCGGCAGCAACTGCAGCGTAGTCAGGAACACAAGCGGGGAGGGATGCGCAAAGCAGGCAGTGGGAAGAGCGATGCAGAAGAGATAAAATGATAACCAACTTGACTGGCACCGCAAAAGTCCACTCCCTTCATGAATGCGGAACAGAGAAGACCGATGGACCAATCTAGAGCACGTGCAACTCTGCCGAGAAGAACAGCTGGCACTTATGACACCGTGGTGCAGAGTATGCGGCATGTGCAACACTGCACAACACCGAGCATTTGGAACGCGCCCAGCCGTCAAAGATCTGGCACATGAGCAAATCCTGAGTTGCCGGGATAAATATCTGCCGCATTCGGCGTGGTCAAATGCTAGAGCAGAAGAGTGCATGCCACAGCGCTCGGCTGGGCGCGGTTATAGAGTGCTAGGTTGACCCTGACGCAGGACGCGGCGTTCAGAAACGGGATGCAGGTATAGGCCCTGACAAGCTGCAGGCAGCAGCTCCGAACACGCATGCTCCTTGAAACTCGCATTGACTTGTAGGTCATACCCCATCGAGTTGGGCGGCTCCTCGTGCAGCCTTTGAGCTGCCTCTCGCGCCTGCACGGACCAACACGTGCCTTGCCTGTTGGCCATCGCCTCCACGTGGCCTTGCGCAGGGAAGGCCTGACTTTTTCACGCCATGGCTACGCTAATGGCTACGATTATGATCATAACAACCGTCATATCATCGTGTCGACGTAGTCATTTTGGGGGGTGGATTAAGTTTTCATGTATCTGGTTTCCTGATCCTGTTTTCAACTCCTCTTCAGCAACGTGTCGATGAAACCACCAGATTATCGATCGAAAATGAAAGCCTTCCATAAACAATCTCAGGGCCGTTATTCCTTCGCTCTATGTAGTTGGCACTCTTTCCCAGTCGTAAAAGAACCCTAGGTTTTCAGAACAGGACAGGGCACACATTGCCTGGGTTCCGCGGATGAGGGCAGCGAGCCGTGGATATCCAGCAGCGGACATTTCGGGCAGCAAAGGATCGAGGATCAGCTTCGCAGATTCAGAGCCAGAAGCTGTGAATACAGATCGGTGCAAGACCTGTCTGCCCTTAAGCTCTTCACAGCAGGGCGTGGATGCTCACACCAACATGAAATCTAGCGAGCGTTCGCAGTCTGACCTTTGTAGCCATCCTCTGCAGAACTTCCACCTCCCTGCCCTTGATGAGAAGCTCCTCTTTCGCCTGCCTCAGCTTTGACTGCCCACCCTCCAACGCCCCTCCCACCGACTTATCTCTCATTGACGAGACCCGGGTGAGTCATTTGCCTCGAGCAAATCATCAAAACCAATCTTTATGTATGCTGCAAGCAAGGTGCACAACAAAATTGGCCCGACCCCACACCCAAAGGAGGAAACGGGAAAAGGGCAAGGCAATGATATGATGTGCCGCCTGCAGCAAGTCCCAGTTTGAATCAAACTAATTCTATAACAAGGATAGCATCGATGAAATTTTTTGCGGCTTGGCCCAAGAGGAGGGCGAAAACCTTGGAGATCTTAAGCTTATTGCTGACGTCTGTGTGTTTCTCAAAGATGTCCCGCAGGGCGGCCCGCAGCACCTCAGGATCCGACTCGCGCGAGTCCAGCAGCTGAAAACATATCAATCCCCTCCACCCTCGGCCGCCTTCAGCCGATCTAAATGGGTGCCTCATGGCGCGGGGTGATGCATACATGCATCAGCACTGAGTCTAGTAACGGCTCCCCATTTCGGCTAGGGTATGTCTCGCACGCCACATAATCGCACTACAATATTCTTGCAGACAGGCCTCCAGGTCAGCCACGACAATAGCAGAACAGCGTTTCATACTCGTCTGCCACACTTCAGGGTGCACCCACGCCTCAAGTACTAAAAGGGGCATAGGCTACCTTTTGCACGTTCAGCGATTTGAGGTGCAGCTCGTGCCCGGTTGCAGCCGTTGCAGCCGTTGCACCTTCCTCGCGTTGCACACTGCTTGCGGGAGGAGCCAGGCGCACAGGAGGCGGACCGGGCTGGCCTTGATCCTCATCACCGCTACCTTGCTCAGAAAAATCACCACTATGATCAGGCTCGCCATCTGTAGCAGAGCAGAGCACAACACGAACCGCAGCTCAGAAAAGGCATTGCAGGAGCAAGGGGAAGGAGGGGGGGCCAAGTTCCGCACCGACAAAATTGCCTGCTTCTGCTAGAAGACTGCTTTCGAATTAGATCTAGATGCTGAAAGAGATCTCGTGGTTTACCACGGGAAAGCATACTTGCCGAATGGGGTGCGCGGGACTGGAACTGTGCCGAGAGGCCTGATAGTCGTACAGAAACTGTATGCAACAGGCTGACGGTGCAGTAGGCGCCCGCAAAGCCCCTTGAGCGCGGTCGTACGCACGCGGGCTGAGAAGGTAGCACTGGTGGCCATACCTCCTTCTTGATCAACGCTAGGAAGAGTGCCTCCGGGTGCACCGGACTTCATAGGAGATCCTTGCATCAACTGTGCGTTCAGTGTTGGCACATCCGCGATCTGACACCAGTCCGGCTGAAGCGTTGCGCTCCACACCCAGCTGGTCGGGTTCACCACTCTCATCTGTGCGCCGTTCACCCCCACCCCGATTCCACACACTTGCTTGAGGCTTGGGGCCCGTCCCAGGCTTCAAGAGAGCTCCAGGGGCTCGTCGACACCGCAGTGCTCATTCCCAAGGCAGCTTCCAATGCCTACCATTAGGAAAGAACTGGGAAGGTAGACACAGGCGAGTTCCACTTTGAGGAGGGTACGCACTCCGTGCGAGCCTCTCATTTAATTTGAAACCGAGGAAAGGAACAAGCACTTCAGAATCACACAGGGCTCAGCAAATAGGCACACGTAGAATCCTTGTGCCCATACCCTAGGCCCCACACCAAGCTGGGCCGAGGCAAGGCTGGCTTACGGCTGCGACGTGCCTCCGCAGACGCATGGCGGGGCTGGGGGGGGGGGACCCTCACCCGCAGCAGACGGCCCATCTCCACTGTACCAACAGGGCCCTTCTCCTCACCGTCCGCAGCGAGAAAAAACCTGCAGCAACGCTTCCGTGCCCCTTCACCTGTATATGCTGCGAGTCGCGACGTAGGAAGAGATCACGGATTGCGCACTCATAGCAAGTGCCGGGCTTGCGGGCACCCACCACTCGTCCAAGTCACTTGCAGACGTTGCTGGAGGCGCGGACAGGGCGAAATGCTCCTGCGTCGACCGCCCCCCCGAGGATCTCCTTCAGTGACCGGCACCGCCACGAGGCATCAGAAAGCCCTCGTGATTTGACAGCTTAGGGCATCAAGGGAAGCCATTCCGTGTGACGGGGGAGCAGCCCCAACGGGACGAGCAAGCGAGGAATACCCGCGGGGAGGCCAGCGAACGGCCCAGGCGTTCAGATTGAGGTGGCTTATCAGCACCGCTGCTGACGAAGTCTGGAACCGCGGCGAGAGGAGTAGTAACGCGCGGTGCGAACGCCTTTGATGCCGGCGGAAAGGGCACTGAGGTCTGCATCGCAATCTGCACGCAGGGCCGAAATAGCAAAGGTAGGCACCGCCGCTCGTTAGCCCTCACGCCCCGGAGCAGATGCCGTGAAGCGGCAACAAGTTCTCATTGCGGGGGGACGACGAGCCGCAGGGCCTCCGTGAGAAGGGTAGCGGTCCCAGGGGGGGGAAGAGTTTGTTTCAAGAGGCTTGATCAAGTCCGTGGGGAGCAAATAGCACGAGTTCTCTATGCGAGGGAAGCTGTCGAACAGGTTTGTGGAGAAGAGTGGTATCAGCGTTGTGTGCGGAAGAGTGTACACAGTGCCCCCTTTGTGAAATGTTATCACGGAAGCGTGCTTGGGTACTCTAACACAGGAGCCTTTCATGGTTTGGACAAAAAGAACACCAGGCAAAATCCACAAGGGAGTCCGGCTCGCGCATTGAGGGCAGACGTGAGGAACGCGCACGCATGCGACCCGCGGCCTATGCAAACTGCACTTCGATATAGGGAGGAAATGCATCTGGTGCCTTCGGACATAACGTGGTATGCCGCAATAGGTCGAGGGCTCCTGAACGAACGCTGTGTACTGCACCAGCCGCATCCGTGAGGCATTGTTTGTTAAGGCCATTTGGTGGGTTCAGACAAACGAGGGAAGCGCTCGAGGGCCTCTGCGGTACCTTATTACTCGAAGACATCCCTTGGCCCGGCGCGCAACTCTTGAAAACGTCCACCTGGTTGCTCGCACACCAGTCGGGCATCCCTTCTTTCCATACCTGCGAGCACACCGGGCACCGCTTTGGCATTTCCCTGCTGCGGGGGTTGGTCTGAATGAAAGAGACCTATAGTAACGCGATTCTCCTCTCTTCAGCGATTCGGTTTCTCACAGAGCAGTCGATATTCTATGAGACAGCATGTCGTATCGAGACTGAGTGAGGACCAACCCGGAGCGAAAGGCCAGAGGTCAGGAGCAGAGACAGCGGAGAGGACGCTGCTTCGGATTGGCGAGGCACGAGCGGCAAATTCTGCAAGCCGCGAAAATGACGTTGTAACGGGGTGGCGAGACAGGAGGAGCGCGTTATACAAGACGGCCCCCGCAGGGTGGTCTTTTCGGCCGGTCGAAACAAGAAAAGCCAAACGTACCAGAGTTTCAGGGTCCAGAAGCCCGAGTCGCAAGTGAGCCCGCACTATTCGGAAGTTCACAGGACCGTGCTCCTCGCCGTCACCTCCGACGTAAAACCAGGTCTGCACAGGTCCGTCCAAATTGTCAGCTGAGGCGCAGTGCATTGTTTCTGAAAAGGGGTTGAAGGAGAAGTTGCGTCCACGATACGTCGAGCACAAAGAACGTCTATGATATTCGACATAGGTTTTCACTCATTAACCCTTTCAATTAGTAACAGAAGAGCCGAGATTTCGCTGGCGGTCGCAACGAACACATCATCATCATCATCATGGCACGCTGGAAGCCGAAGAAAATTGACTTCAGAAGTGAGTATTTTATTTTGGGGCAAGCAATGTTTACTTTAAGACTGTACTTAACAGCAAACAATCCGCGGCCCACAAAAATCAAACGCGAGAGAGTGGTTCGCCAAAACAGCAGAATTAAATAACACTGGAGCGGGCACATTCTGCATACTATCTGACTTGGGAAACACGCATATTCAAAGCTAGAGCAGCAGCAGCGCGGGGAAGCTTTGGAAATACAGCCTTTTATCGCCAGGAACTACGTTGAGAAGGAATGTAACAGTGGGGAAAGCCGAAAAGTGGCTACTGGTGTTGAAAGAGACGCGAGGTCGTGGTACCTCGCTGTTCTCTTCGTCTCCCGCAATTGGCATGATGTTCTCCAAATATGATAAGCGGAAAGAAAGGGAAAAAACAAAATTGTCCGAAACTGGTCACCAGTCACTTCGCCTGTACCAGGAGTTTGCTAGACCTTGCTAAGACTCAGAAAGCCGCAGGAGAAATAGCACTCAAATCTTACAAGACAAGTTAGACTCTATGGAGTCTCCAGGGCAATAAAAAATCATTGCACCGTGTTTCTGACTTCGAACCGGAAACTTTCAACGATTTTGCACACGCAGCATCAAGCGGAGGGGAAGGGGCTTCTGTACAAACTGTACTTCTGGGGGATACAACTGTCGTCGTTTATGCTCGTAGCTCAAGCTGTGGCAAACAAATTATTGTCGGTTTTTAACCAGTCGACTGTTTCAGTTGTGCCCAAAAACTCCGACACGCGATAACACAAGACAGCGACACTCATAAGATCGAGAGTGGACGAGAGATCCTCCATCCTGATCCTCGACCGGACGGGAGGCAACCGCGCTACCGCGGACCGCGGACCGGATGTTCCATGTTCGTGGATCGGGAACCGTCCGGCCGGTGGGCTCGCTGGTGGGCTCGCCGGGGACCGGAACCAGGACCTCAGCTATGCACCGGACGGTTGTAACGGCAGTTTTTTAGGCGACAGTCTCATCGTGATCCGGCATGGGTTCAAATTTCAGGTCAAATCGAAATCGTGGCATCAACTATCAAGACAGTGACCGCGGAAGTTCGGGTTCGGGGTTATGCTACTCTCGCGAGCCAGCGGAGGTTACGAGCCTAGTCGAAAATAATGCCATAAAACGTCCGCAATGCTGGAGGAGAAAACTCGGCGCACGGCGAGTGATTTGGACCATAGACCCGACGATGCATAGGGGAAATACTCCGCCGGCCCGAATATGGGTGAAAATATGCCAAAATCCGGCGAATTTCGGTGAAAATCAAGTGAAAATTTGCCTGCGACGCACAAGAAATGGGAGAAAATCAGCACGAGCCCCGAGTAATTGGGGGCGTACGTAAAAATATCATTATTTTCGACTAGGGTTACGAGCGGGATGGTCGAATCGCCAGCAAGTGCGGCTTTATACTGTTATATGCCGTGATAGACGACGTACCAACAGCATGAGAACTTTTCTAACCAATGGTGAATGGATCAATTACGGCGGACATTGCAAGTGACAAATATTGCAGAGGATGAAAGAATTTTGCGAAAACTCAAAGGTGTGCCGACGTGAAAACGTCAAGCCATGATACAGACAGATCCTGCTTCGGGAGCGATCTTTTCGCATTGAAACCATGATTGTATACATGGACACAGATAAGCATCAACTCGTGGCTGCCAGTACCGTTCCTCACGTGGTGTTTGTATCAAATGCAGCCATAATACACAAAGCTTTTCTGTGGACACTTGCAGGATGAACACGTGAAACCGTGCACACAAGAATTGTAAACCTGAGCCTAGGACAAGGCATAATCAGTAGATCTCACCACAATGGCAAACTACATACATACCAGAATTCTCTAAACATGCTGAACATGACATTCTGGATTAGTGATAGCATCATGCATAATAAGGCTACGAGTCAAGGCAAGCTGTCAATCTTCAGCACGCGAGGCAAGTCCTGCAGTGTGCACGAATTCGCTCGGCAACTTGCTATCACATTCCCTCCCTCTGTAAGATGTGCTTGCCCGCTCAGATAGCACGCCGCCACTTCATCATCCGTCAAATTTCGCGCCTCCCCAACATCCAGACCTCCGAGTTCCAGTGGCCCAAACTGCCCCAAGGTCCCAGGCAAGTTGTCAGCGCGTGTGGGCAAATGTGGATTCTCTGCACATCTAACAGAAACAACTGGGCACATCTGACGGAAACACTTGGGCACTGCTCTGAGGCCGAGAAATGCGCCCCTTCGCCCTCAAGCGCTGCATGTAATGCCGGAAGGGTGGATCTGATTTTCTTTTATTCATAGATCTAGTTGATGCCGGATCTATGACAAATGCGATTGACGCCTGCCGGAGTCACCAAGCAATGGCCATGGCGCACCTTTACACGATGCAGCGCCCGTACTATCAAGCCCGCTCGCGCACACAACTTCCTCACCTGCACAGCTCCATCGCTACCTCTGCACAGTCAAACTTGCACCTGCGTACCAATGCCTCAACTGTGCGGCTGCGTCCCTCCGTGTTCTGGGCCACCCATTTCCTGACGTGAAGCTCCCTGCAAGCACTGCGCCACCAGGGATGGTGACATGCTTTACGCTTAGAACCTTCGCATGCAAATTCTGAGCCACGCCTGGGCGGCCGCGCCTGGGGCGGCATGCTTCCACAGAGCCCTCCGCCATGGCTCAATATTTCGTGTACAACTGCACGCGCCGGCACAGCATGCATCACCAAATACATGCTAGTATCCAAGCCGATGGCACACTGCTTGTGCGAGCAGTCTAGGAGGCCTCCAATGTGCAAACGCCCGCGATGGCGATCGCACTCATTTTTACTGTGTATTCTTTTTGCAGATGTAGCTGATCACTTTTCCAGCTTACATCATTTCCAGTTCGACAGCACACGAACTGAGATACCTCACTTGTCCCACCACTTTGGCCACAACAATCCCAGATTGCACCCACGGATGATCCTGATTCCATCCATGACAGTGGCACATCAACACATACAAAATGAGATTTGCAGTAGCGCCGTCGTCGTTGTCTCATCGTCACGTATACATAAATAGATATCAGGATGCAAATCGCAAGCTCACGGAACAACAGAAAGCAAATACTAATATGCACGGTGCCATCTGATGATGTTTCCTCAGCAAGCTTTCATACCAGATCTATAGGTACGGGGGCTTCACCAAAAACACGTTCGTGGACGGAGCACTCAAGGCGGTGTTCTTACAATTGAGCGCAAAACGCCGGAAGCCGGTGCAAGTTGGCTTTTCACTGAAATAGCGTTAACAGGTTTTCGATGGTGGACACGCTGTCGATTGAAGGCATGTGGGTTATAAACCGTCCATCCACATTCGGTGTCCCTTATTTTCGGTGCTGCACAGACACCTATACTAGGATTTCATACAGAGGATGGGATACAGGACCAGGTTCCACCTGACGATTCTTCCCCTCGCAGATGGTGATCTCAAAATGAGCAACCCTCGAAGTGTCGCCTGCGATGCCCGAACCCTCTCCTAAATGATGCGAGCTCAAGTGCCATGCACCGGTAGTTGGAGCCCTCAAGTGCCACGTGGCCCCACTTCGACGAAAGCACATCAAACTGCGCTTCTTGTTACGCTTTCTGCGCACTATTCGTCGAGGGCGAAACGCCACCCTTACTCACTACTCATTTGGGTCTCTCCATGGTTGGTGCCTCACCGCTGGTGATGGCCGTTGGGGCGGTGTCGCCGCCAGCAGAGGAGCCCTCCGGAGCGCTGCTGAAGCACCCCATGGCCGCCAGCGCCCCCACATGCACAACAACCGCTTAGTCCAAAATGCTCACTCGATTTGTGGGTACCGCTGTACGGGGGTTTGCGTCGCCAAAACCTTGCGTTGCCATTGGTTGCACTGGCAGCTAGGGCGCCTCTTGGGAGCATGATCCGCCACGGCCGCATGGCGGCATCTGATGCGTCACTTCGTGCATCTCCGCGGAACGATCTGCCGCGCTAATCTGTGTGGAATAATCTCTGTAGAATGATCTGACATGAGAGCTTCTCCGTGGAACGATCTGACGCTTCACCGGCATGCCTCCGGATCCGGCAATGCACGCACGCTTGAAGCATCCGCGAGGGTCGCCAGCCACGCAGCCGCGCTGTCTAACAGCAGGCAACCACCTTCAGCCCACACAATGAACTCTTGAGTGGCGGGCGAAGACCCACGTCAGCTTGGTCATGAAAGCAGCTCGTGGCGGGGAGTGGGCTCGCAGCCCTGGAGTGGGCCTCGAGGAGAGGAGGGGCATCAGGGGAGTGGGCTCACAGCCCTGGAGTGGGCCTCGAGGAGAGGAGGGGCATCAGGGCAGTGCGGACTTACCTGCGCGCCGGCCCCATAGAGGCTTCCTCAGGGCGCCGTGGGGAGGAAGCAGCCGGGTCCTGCGGCGCCACCCGCCCTTGCCCCACGCGAGGAGGCGTTAGCAAGCGCCGAGTGGCCTGAAAACTCCTAAGTCAGGCAGCCACGTGGCATACCTGCACGGAGTCAGCATAACAGCACTGCACTGCACGCGTCCCTCGTGTCCGATACGTGAAGAGTTGGGTATGGAATATGCTCAGAGGGATCGAGCGAATCAAAGGGCTAAGAAGTTTAGAGGCACAAAGAGGTGAACGGGGTTACAAAGGACAGAGGGGACAGAGGGGGCAGAGGGGGCAGAGGGGGCAGAGGGGACAGAGGGGCAGAGGGGGGGCAGAGGGGACAGAGGATTCAGAGGGGGCAGAGGGGACAGAGGGTCAGAGGGGGCAGAGGGGACAGAGGGGGCAGAGGGGGCAGAGGGGTCAGAGCGTCATGGAGGATCAAAGGGCTCAACAGATTCGATGGGGCTCAAGGGGTTGAAGGGGGGGTGACCCGAATTTAAAGGCGTATAGGACTCAGAGGGGTCAAACGACGTCAAGGGGCTAATGCCGGTGAAAGGGCTGGAAGGATGCGAGTGTTTGAAGGGTTCCAAGCTTGCCACTCACCCAGAAGCGCACTTTGGCAGGCGCGGTGCGGAGCTCGGCCTCCTCAGCACCATACGCCAGAGGCTGCTCGAGGGATGCCACGGCAGCTTCGACGTCCACTGCCCCGCCGTGCATGTACTGCACTCCTTTCCCCGGCTCCACCTCCACGTGGTAGACCTACGCCAAGCCCCCTCTCCAACCGCCCCCCAGCCTGCATGGCCTCCCGGGCATTCGATCGGGCTTCCACGGGGGAGGCAACGAAAGTGTCCTAAGGACACACACGGGAGCACGGCCGAGCAGCGCACACGTTACTGGATCACTTCCACATGGTCAAGCCTAGCTGCCGCATTGGTGGGGCCTGACTAACTCAACCCAGAACAGCCTACATGCCCTCCCCGTCAACACTTCGATGAACACCAGCGGACAAATGCACAACGAACACGCGGCTACCGCGCAAGCTTCGCAGGCCCCTCACCTTGCTCACGCCCTCAACCTCGCACTCTGCAGCGTCACTCTTGCCAGGCTGCCGGCCCACGACGTCCCTCGCCCGCTTGCATGGTAGCACAGCCGCCGCGCTTTGGTCCACGGGCGCGCCTCGTGCGGGCTCCGCGTCCTGTCCAAAAGAATGCCGCCGCCTCTCACCCTCACCGTCACTTGCCACATTCTTGCCACACAGGCAGCTTGCGCAAAATCTTTAAATAGTTGAGTATACCTTGCCGATAATAATGTCATGCAGCGGGGCCACCGCCCTGGATGTACCTCGCTGTGAAGGACGTCATGCAGCGGGGCCACCGCCCTGGATGTACCTCGCTGTGAAGGACGTCATGCAGCGGGGCCACCGCCCTGGACTGTACCTCACTGTGAAGGACGCATGCAGCGGGGCCACAGCCCTGGATGTACCTCACTGTGAAGGACGTGCGGGGCCGCCCTGATGTACCTCACTGTGGGGGCGCCATGCAGCGGGGCCACCGCCCTGGATATTACCTCACTGTGAAGGACGTCATGCGCGGCCACCGCCCTGATAACAGTGAGGAGCCGGGGCCACCGCCCTGGATGTACCTCACGTTGACGGACGCCATGCGGGGCCACCGCCTGATGTACCTCACTGTGAAGGACGTCATGCCCAGGGCCACCGCCCTGGGCCTCACTGTGAAGGGCAGTCATGCAGCGGGGCCACCACCCTGGATGTATCTCACTGTGAAGGACGTCATGCAGCGGGGCCACCATCCTGAAACTGCCGGCCGAAGAAGCAGGTAACTGGTGGAATTGCCGTCTTGGGCGAGCCTTTCAAACAGAGTTGCCACAGAACAGGGCGGCCGCTCCTGGGGCACCTTACAGGGAGCGGCGTCATACGACCGCCACCCTGAGGGTGCCTTCTTGAGAAACTCGAGAAAGCGGACTCGCCACTCTCGGTGCACCTCGAAGTCGAACATAGAGGTCGCCATGCTGTGCCTACCTTATAACAAACGATGTCACACAGAGGGGTCGCCATCTTGAGTGTACCTTACGAAGAAGGATGTCATGCAGCGGGCCATCGTCGGTCAGCAAGAGTAAACCACTGGTGTCCATGTCCAACCGCCCCACATGCGGCACGTGCGGCACGCCTGTGCACTCCTTATCACCACCATCCCGCTCCGTGCATTCAACATCCTATCACTTCGGAGCGTTACGGAAGGAGACATGGAAGGTTCCACCGACTCTTCAGCGCCGCGGCCTCAATATCCGGTTACCCCGGCACCGGGCTGAACTTGCTGGCGGCCCTCAAACTTCCAGGAAACGCGGTTGTGGTAGGTGTTGTCTACACAGGTGGTCTTGACGAACGGCGGACTAACTCAGTTACTCTCTATTGTCAAATAAGCCCCGACCACCGAGCCAGCGGTCAGTTCTGTAGGTACGGATCACTTCGCATCGCCCGGACTTCCAATGCTCGAGAAGATGGTTACCAGCAGGTGTCCCGTCAACCTCCCCTCCTTCAACCCCTCTCATCCAGCCCTACGACCTACAGAATCTCAGATTGGGGCAGGGTACGCACCGGGTGGAAGCACATCGTAGATTGTGTTGCGAGATCCAGCAAAGCGATTCACCTCCTGCGAATCCCCGATCGTGAATTTCACTCGGATGCCAAAATGGGGGCCCCGAAGAAGCCCCCGCGGGCCCCCGATATGCAGCGTAAGGCAAAGTTGCCATCTGCCTGCCACTCTGGAATTGCAGTAAGCAACAAGTAATTCTGTCACCCGACCGAATTCTCCTCGCCCAGGGTGCAGGAGCATGCACGCAGCTCCGATACCCGAACCCTGTCGAGCAGGGGCCCTTCAATCTGCGTATCCCACTGCTTGCCTGAGAGAGTTCAAAGCCGCACCCAACCGTGGAGGATGCCAGCATATTAACGTGGCAAGACTAGCTCCCGCGTAGGGGAGGTCGCCGTAGAAGCAGTGTCTACCTGGCGGGCACAGACGGCGTTGATCGGCTTATGGAATAAAACGTAAATGTACTGATTCGCAGGATATTCTGTGTTGGGGGCGAGGTGCTCAACCCTCCCCACCTTCAGCCCGCGAGCGGTGCCAGCGAGATGCGTGCCCCTCAAACACGTCTCCCACAGACGCGTTAAGGCGCGAGATGCTACTCCACAGCTTCCACGGGATTGAATTACAATTCGCCTGGACGTACATTGGGAGGGGCAGCTGAGCTCCTCGCAGAACGAAGAAGGGCACCTCACTTGACAGGAGGTCTCGCTAGGCGCGTCGTTGACCGCTTAACGCGCCAACTCACCTGAGAGGAGACCCTCACTGCGCGCGTCCACAACCGCTTTACGCGCCAACTTTTCCTGTCGGGCGATCGCAAACCGGCTGTCAATGAGGAAGGCCGAGCATTCCTTGGGAATTCGGGACCTGAAGAAATATCCCGCGCGCTGTTTTCCGGCTCCGCTGAGTCAGCCGCAACTTGCGTTGTATGTGGCAGAGGGTGATAGAGCGAAACAGATCGGTGTGGCACCGTCGTGCAAACAGCAGCAAGCATCCTGGAGCAGCGAGCTTAAGGGGACGGCTTCAGATTCTGGCGAGAAGCTCACAGAGAGGCGATCTTGAAGGGGTGTCTCGCAAACGGAAGAGTGACACCACCGTAAGGAACACTGCTGAGTCACGCAAGCTTGTTGCGCGAGCGATATCGGATGTGGAGTCCGTATCACAATCGTGGATTGGCAGGGAGTGGCGGAAAGTGCACACCTTCACACCAAGCATGGCAGCAAGAGCTGAGACGCCAGCTTGAGTGGGGTATGGCAGCAGCTGCTCTGGAGCAGCGTCCTTCGCCACTAAGTCGGCGACGGCTTCCTTCAAGTCGGCGCGTGCAAGCCGAGGCACCTCCTTTGCGTCGCTGTCGCACATTGGGAAGCGAAATGAAAGGCAACCACAGTAGTTTGGAGGTCGCGTTTAATTTCAAAACGGTAACTCTTGAGGGCGACGCTTCCTAGAGTCGATACGCTCGTGCTATGTTTCGCTGGAACCGTCAACTCAAGTTTTCATATTGCTGCAATGTGCAAACCACGGTTGTAGATGGCATGCGATGGTCCAATATCGAAATGGTTATTCCGCTGTTCCGCTGTCCTCTAATGGATGATGCCGTGCGGTGGTAACTAAAACACCACCCGACTGTTTCGTGTTCGCACCGGCAGTTCCGTGTTTCGGACTGCGCAGATGGCGATATGACAAAACTCACAAATACCTTTTTAACTTTAGGTACATCTTGATCTGATCTAGGAAAACCCTAAAACCCTAATATCCTAATACACTAAACCCTAAGTTTTCGTATTAGGGGGGAACCGAGCGAAGGTGTAAGCAGAGGGGGGTGGGAAGTCTCAAAATCTCAAAAGAAGTGGCGAGAATCTTCGCCTCGTTATCTCTATGACGTTCAGGTTTTTGTCAGCCTTCGATAGTGTTGAAATGCGTGTGAGACGTCACCCCTGAGATGCGGCCCCCAATTCCAAGCTCCCCACCCTACCCCCTGAGGTACCCGACCCCAAATAATTATTTTGGCAATCGTCTAGCATCTCGGGACGCTTTACACGCCGCATGAATCGCATTGCTTCGCCAACTGGAGCCACTTCACTCCCCTCAACCCCACTACCTCCACCCCCCCTCCACACAACCACTGTCTGCATAAATGTACACCGCGATTTTGCACCAAATTTAGGGCGTTCATGGGAACACTGACTCTCACCCCCCATAAGGGGGGAGGTCAGTGGTGCCCTGTGTCACCCCTCGCCTGCTCGGATGTCACTTGCAGTGCCTGCTGTCTATCTCCGCTCGTGTGTCAGTGTCACGGTCCGTCCGCTAGCTTAAAACTGTGTATCTCCCAGTTTAATGCGACTTTAGCCGAACCGAGAAACCCGCCTCACTGCCTTGACATTTCACAGTGCAAGCTTATATATTATATTATCAGCTTTCACATAAGGTCTGGACCCACCTACGTTCAGTGGTGTTTTTCTTGTATTCCGTCCGCTTCGCGCCCTGCGACTCTATCCGACACTTCAAACCGACATTTTTACCGACATTTCTACCGACATTTCAACCCTATACCGACACTTCAAACCGACATTCGACCTCCTTGCTTTCGCATAGGTCAACCTATACCGACATTTTTATTACCGACATTTGCCGACACTACAGCGCACTTTTTTGTGCGTTTCCGATCAACTGGACCGACATTACTTTTTACCCGACATGGCTTCCGCCCGACGTGAGACAGTTGGTTCCGCGCTTCGTGCTGCACGTGCACGCACTGGTGCTTCACCATCCCCATCACCGACGGCTTCACACTCTACGCCATCTTCGAGTGCCCGACCCCGCCGCATCGTGGGGACTTCGTCCTTGCGTGCGAAACCGACATCCACGATTGAAGCTCCATCAGCTTTTGATTTCTTCAATGACCCCGACATTTTGGTGACTACGCCTGTGGAGGAGGGCCGCGAGGAAGAATTTCGGGAACAACTTTCTTACGCTTTTACGTATGGGAGTGACCTCGTGAGCTTCCTCAAGTCCACTGGTTTCAAACTTCCCGCTGGCTTCACCCTTGACAACGACACTGCCGACGCTGACTTCGCTGCCTTCACCTCTGGACTGGCTCACGTCATGTTCCCGATCTCGTACGCGGAGTCGGCCAAGCTGCTTGACCTGGAGCACGACTACGAGTTCTATCACTCTACTGTGAACGAGATCCTGTTCTGCCTCCTGCCTCACCCCCTTCGTGGTAACGCATTGTCTGTTTACCACGAGTGTGCGCGCACCCATCCCGCTGACGGCCGCTATGCACTCCAGCGACTTCGCTACGAGGTCGAGGGCGTGCCCGACGCCGATGGTATGCGCTACTGGACCCAGATGAGGGCCATCGTCCTCTCTGAGACCGTGGACCCAGCTCCACAGCTGGCTACGATTCGACGCCTTTGTGAGCGTCACCACAAGCTCAAGCCTGCGTACTCCGACTCCGACCGCGTTGCTGACCTCTGGCACATCCTGTCCGAGTCCGCCAAGAAGAGTCCGTACGTCGCCCCACTGTACCTGGTGGTGCTCCGCGAGTTGAGGTCAGGTCATCTCTTTACTTTTGACCGCCTCGCGCTCCGCATCCGTCTCGCATTTAGGGACGAAAGCCCCCTGGCCACACTTTCGTCCCCGCCGACCCCCGACACTCGCTCCGAGGGTTCTGGGTACCGCCCTAAGCCCGCCACCCAGAAGCCCCAGACCCCTGACCCGCCCGGCCGCCCTACGGCCATGGCACTCCGCGCGAAGAAGCAGTCCGACACGCCGCTTGATGGGAAGTGGGTGGCCGAGACCCCCACTGCCTTATACCTTAAGTGGTCTGGTACAGGTTATCCGTGTGCTGTCTGTTTCCGCATGTGGGGCGTCACAGATGCTCATCCCGACACTCGTGGTGCTTGCCCCTACGTGTGCATCGAGGCCTTCGCCAACAACAAGCACCTCGTCACGTCCAAGCCGGCTCAGCCTCGCCCGTCTCTCGACCCGCCGTCTGCTGACACCACCCCTGCCCCACCTGCTGTGCCCGCTGTTGACGCAGCTGTTGACGCAGCATTCCGGTCCGTGCGGCTCTTGCCGCCTGCACCTTGTGGTGGTGACGAGATTGACGATGACGACGGCGATGCTCTGGTGGTGCCTACGGCTGAGGACCTTGCTCCACCGCTGCCGGATGAGCCCGTTGGTGCCGCCCTGGCCTTCCAGGACGAGGACACCGACTGGCCGGCACTTCGATCTTCGCCTGTTTGGGTGCCGCACATTCCAGGAGCTGGAGTCGTGATTGGCACTCAGCTCAAAACCCTAGATTGAGACCCCTAAATTGGCACATCACGAGTTGCCTAGTGGCTAGGGACCTTACATTTCTTCTAGCCGCCTGCCCGGGAGTACCGGCTGGCCCTGCAGTGCACCTCCCACCTTCAGGGTGAGGTGGTGTCATGGGAACACTGACTCTCACCCCCCATAAGGGGGGAGGTCAGTGGTGCCCTGTGTCACCCCTCGCCTGCTCGGATGTCACTTGCAGTGCCTGCTGTCTATCTCCGCTCGTGTGTCAGTGTCACGGTCCGTCCGCTAGCTTAAAACTGTGTATCTCCCAGTTTAATGCGACTTTAGCCGAACCGAGAAACCCGCCTCACTGCCTTGACATTTCACAGTGCAAGCTTATATATTATATTATCAGCTTTCACATAACTGAACAAGCATGCGAGTATCATATGGCTTATTCGTTCAGCCGATACTGATTGTTCAACCAATGCCTTGGGTTCACAACCCAATTGTGGTGGTATCTATGAGATGCGGGGCATTGCGTAAATGAGGTAGCGTTGGGCTACAACAGTCACTTCTGAAGAAGCACTGCACTCATATCCACACAGACGCTGCGTGAGCTATTAACGTTCCATAATAGCCTCGCTATATATCATATATCATTTCGCTTGCTAGCGAACCCTTAAGAGGGGGAGGTTGGGGGAGGGTGGGGGGAGGGGCGGGGGGGGAGGGTAGGGGAGGGGGGGAGGGTGGGGGAGTGTGGGGGGGGATATTGGGTTGTTTTCAAAGTTTTAGTTTATACTTTCGTTCACGAAGATTGGGGGATTATTTTTTCCCCACCTGTACGTTTACGTACCCCTATATATAAATTAGGTCCTCATTCATGGCAATTCCAGGATTGCTTGCACGGATTCCGAAAATTCAGTGCTTTAACAGTGCGTTTTTAACAGTGCGTTTTTGACGCCCAAATCGTAGGCTGTACTACGTATGTTGTATTAATATTCTATGAATTGAAGCCATTGTGTATCAAATGCATATTGGGGAAAAAATCGGAGATGGAATCGAAGATCCCCCTCTTTTGAAAAATCGGGAAATATATAAATTCAGTCGCTCTTAACACTGTGTCATTGTCGAAATTCACGAATTCCCCTTAACAGTGCGAAAAAATGAAGCCAGACACTGTGACAAGGTACGCTGTACACGATTTTTGTCTCAGTTTTTTTTACGTCTTCATTCTTCAAATCTGAGAAATGCGTGAACGGATTCAGAAAATTCAGTCGCTCTTAACACTGTGTCATTGTCGAAACTCACGAATTCCCCTTAACAGTGCGAAAAAATGAAGCCAGAATCGTAGGCTGTACACTGTACGCTGTACACGACACAGAGTAGAGCTGTGACACACGACACAGTGAGCTGTGACACACGACTCAGTGTGTCACTGTACACACGACACGACACGACACGACACGACACGACACGACACGACACGATTTCTGTCTCAGTTTTTTTTACGTCTTCATTCTTCAAATCTGAGAAATGTGTGAACGGATTCAGTGTCTGTTAACACTGTGTCATTGTCGAAATCATGAAGCCAGAATCGTAGGCTGTACACTGTACGCTGTACACGACACAGAGTAGAGCTGTGACACACGAAAAAATGAAGCCAGACACTGTGACACTGTACGCTGTATACGATTTCTGTCTCAGTTTTTTTTACGTCTTCATTCTTCAAATCTGAGAAATGTGTGAACGGATTCCGAAAATTCAGTGGCTCTTAACACTGTGTCATTGTCGAAATCCCCTTAACAGTGCGAAAAAATGAAGCCAGAATCGTAGGCTGTACACTGTACGCTGTACACGACACAGAGTAGAGCTGTGACACACGACACAGTGAGCTGTGACACACGACTCAGTGTGTCACTGTACACACGACACGACAC